>PVIY010012408.1:0-62060 GCA_004026745.1 Myrmecophaga tridactyla | reverse complement strand
TGGGAAAAACCCCAGAATGAGCTGAGAATTAACATCAAGGGATTGAGAGAACCTTCTCGACCAAAGGGGGAAGAGTGCAATGAGACTAAGTGTCAATGGCTAAGAGATTCCAAACAGAGTCGAGAGGTTATCCTGAAGGTTATTCTTATGCATTAAGTAGATATCACCTTGTTGTTCAAGATGTAGTGGAGAGGCTGGAGGGAACTGCCTGAAAATGTAGAACTGTTCCAGTAGCCATGTTTCTTGATGATGATTGAACAATGATATAGCTTTCACAGTGAGACTCTGTGAATGTGAAAACCTTGTGTCTGATGCTCCTTTTAGCTACTATATCAACAGAAGAGTAGAACATATGGAATAAAAATAAATAATAGGGGGAACAAATGTTAAAATAAATTTAGCTTGAAATGCTAGTGGTAAATGAAAGCGAGGGGTAAGGGGTATAGTATGTATAATCTTTTTTTCTTTATTATCGTTTTATTTCTTTTTCTGTTGTCTTTTTATTTCTTTTTCTAAATCGATGCAAATCTTCTAAGAAATGATGAATATGCAACTATGTGATAATATTAAGAATTACTGATTGTATATGTAGAATGGAATATCTTAATTTTTTTGTTAATTTTTTTAATTAATAAAAAAAGTTTTAAAAAAAGAGTGTTGTCAGATCTGTAAATAATGAATCTACTGCCAGTCTAGAACAAAATAAACAGAAAAGGTGAGAACTGGGGAAAAGTAACTTCAGAAGCAGAACCATGGAAGCTAAGTTTTTGAACCAGGAAAACTAAAACCAGGAGAAACGACTGACCCATACATTTGGAAAGGGTGAATTATTTCCAGAAGCATAAGGTGGGCCTTCCACTTCATTGTTAAAAAATAGTTGTGCCACCTCAGTCCCTGGAGAGTGTGGAGTACATAAACTGGGGACCAGTGTGCCTTCCCTGCTGATAGGTGTTCCACATGCATCAGTCTTTCTTGAATTAAGGTATCTTCCCTAGATGCCTTAGCTTGGACATTTCCATAGGCATAGAACTGTAAACTTGTAACTTATTAAATTCCCTTTTTAAAAGTCATTTCAGTTCTGGTATATCACATTCTTGCAGCTTGCAAATTAACACAATTATACATTACAAATTCCTCAAACATCATTCTCCACTCAAAACTACCAGGTTTTTTGGTCATTTGATAAATGGGCCAGAATGGTCACCTAAATGAGGAACTTACTGTCTCCAAAATCCAAACAGGCCAATTGGACATTGTTCCTCTTCTTGGGTTATAGGAGGGAGGGCCAGATGCAACAGCTTATCCTTCACCTTAGAAGAGATATCTAAACATGCACCACACCACTGGATACCTAGACATTTCACTGAGGTGGAAGTCCCCTGTATTTTTGTTTCATGTATCTCCCATCCACTGACATACAAATGCATCACCAATAAGTTCAGAGTGGTAGCTACTTCTTGCTCCCTATATCCAATCATCATGATATCATCAATATAATGGACCAGTGTTATGTCTTGTCAGAGGGAGAAATGGTCAAGGTCCTTGCAGACAAGATTGTGATGCAGAGCTGGAGAGTTAGTACACTCATGAGGCAGGCCAGTGAAGGCATATTGCTAGCCTTGCCAGATGAATGCAAACTATTTCTGATAGTCCTTCCTGATAGCTCTAGGGAGAAAAGAATTTGCCAGACCAATAGTTGCATACCACGTACCAGATGATGTGTTGATTTGCTCAAAAAATGAAACCACATCTGGAGCAGCAGCTGTAATTGGAATCACCACCTGGTTAAGTTTACAACAGTCCAATGTCATCATCCAAGTCTCTTCTGTTTTCTGGAAAAGCCAAGTAAGAGAGTTGCACGGAGATGTTGTGAAAATCACCATCCTTTCATTCTTCCAGTCCTTAAGAGTGGCTATAATCATGCAATCCCTCCAGGAATGCAGTACTGCTTCTTATTCACTATTTTTCTATGCATGGGAAGTCCTAGTGACTTCTATCTGGCCTTTTCTCCAATAATAGCCCTCAGTCCATGAGTTATAGAAAGAATGTGGGGATTCTGCCAGTTACTGAGTATGTTCATTCTAATTATGCATTCCAGAACTGGGGAAATGACCACATAATGGGACAAAGGACCCACTGGACTCACTATGAAATGAACCTGAGATAAAATTCCATCACACTTAAGCCCCTACTCTGACTGGTGGATGAAAGTGACATTTTGGGTATCCTGGAATTAGTGTCACTTCTGAGCTAGTATCCAATAATCCCTGAACTATCTGAACATTTCCTTTATCCCAGTGCACAGTCACCCTGGTCAAAATCTGTAGATGTCCTTGGTGAAGGTTTGGAGGAAAGTTAATCATGTAAATTTGGGGCAGTGTAAAATGGTCCTTTCCCAAATGTACTTGCACCTCCCCTTCATTTGATGGACTCTTGACCTTTAAACTATCTCAATCTGGGAATGAACTAAGGAACTGCTCTGTTTTGTTAAACTGCTGGATTGCAATGTAACAGATATGGAATATCTTTTAAAAATTGAATTTAATAAATTTCAAGCTTACAGTTCTAAGCCCATGAAAACATCCAAACTAAGCCATTCAGGGAAAGATTCTTTAGATAGAGAAAGACCAATCTGTTCAGAGAGCTCCCTCAGCTTGGAGGTCATGTGGCTGGCATATGCTAGCCCCTTGCTCCCTGAATCCATTGCTTTCAGCATCTGTTCCTGTGATTTTCCTCAATTTGGTTTGCCATGTCCGGCTTTCATCTCTTGGCTTCCCTTGGCTCACTCCAGTTTCTGGCTTCCTGCACATCTCATGGTAACATCTGCTGGGCTCCAGGCATCCCAAACATCCATGTCTCTGTTTTCTAATGGTTAGCTCTGTTCTGAAGTTTTGTCAGTTTTTTCATTTCTGACTCTTTCCAAAAGGTTTCCTCTTTTCAAGGATTTCAGTAAGCAAATCAAGACCCACCTGGAATGGGTGCAATTTTATTTTCATCAAATCAAAACTCATGCCCAAAATTGGGTGTGTCACATCTCCCTGGAGATAATCTAATCAAAAGATTCCAACATAAGTGTTGGATTAGGATTAAAGGAAACTGCTGCTTCCACAAGATTGAATTAGGCTTAAACCATGCCTTTTCTAGGGTGCATAATACTTTCAAACATGCACAGGGGCCAAGACTTTCTGGTTTTGTAATTCAAGTTAGACTTCTCTTCACTTGCCCTATGATCTTTCTGCTTATGCAGCTCAAACAGGAAAAAAATTAGGAAACAGGAATTTAGCTGAAACAGGAAAAAATTTAGTAGACTGTCCATATATTTTACTTCTAGGTTACCTATGGTCTACTAACAAATGCCACATTTCTCTGCAAGTGAAATTCTTTTTATTGCTGCTTTGGGTCCACTATCCGTTATGGTTGCCATGCTCACCTTGCCTAAATGTCAACACCTGGCTCCTACCAACTCAGCATTTGATCAGCCCCATTCTATTTAAGGATTCCAGCTCAGTGATAGCAGTTCCCACAGTATTATGTAACCTACAGAGAACAGCAACTAAATAACTATTTAGGGGTGATGGAGCTAGTCACAAAAACTTATTTCTCAAGGTTCTGGTGAAAAATGTGCCCTCTGGACATTGTTGGGATGGGTTGATCATGTCTTCCATGATACATCCATTCTACCATGCCAATCTGTCTAAGCCTCTGGATATCTACATCTACATTATATCAGGATACATGGCATTTTGAACTCAGGTAATGTTGGTCACCTTTTGATCCATATTTCAGCCATCCATTCAAATAAACTGCTAATGCCCCTTCTAACTCATTGAGCTACAGCATTTAATGAGAATTTCTTCTTAGTGGGCCTATAATAAACTCAATTTGATTCAACTTTATATTACTTCCAACGTTATCTCACACCCTTAATATCCATTCCTACACTTGCGTCCATGATTTCTGTCTGTGTAGATTGGAAAACTGCTGCAGTTCTTTTGGAGTATAGCATATCTCCTTATGGGTCATATTTCGTACCTCACCCTTTGCGTTCTCTTTGCACTTTAGAATACTTATAGGTCTTGAAGAAAAGAGGGTTGGAGGGAAGTGGTCATGAAAAGAAACTCAAGTGCCTTTTAAGTCAAATTCCTAAGGACTTTCCATTGAGTTTAATCTGGTGAATGAGAATTAGTTGCTCCAGACAAAGGAATAAGGGCTGTTTACACAGTGGAGGTTGTTATAGGGTTAGCAGACACTGAAGGATTAATCTCTTAGGTGGAGGTTGGATGGCATACTCCTCTGGGGAGACTGGAGGCTGGGAAGCTGTTTCCTACACAGGCAAACTGGAGGTTGGGAAGCTCTTTCCTCAGGGTAGTCCTTTACATGTCAATCTGTCAAAGACTCAGCAGATTCCATGGATGCCAACTCCATTTGCCATTGCTATCAAGCTCCCATTCTTTTCCAGTCAAGGCCCTTACTTGAACAGCAGACCTTTGTAAGGTTAAGATTTTAGTTTACATTGGAAATCTGCTACTCACAGAGTGAGAATTTGGGTCTGATTTTCAGAGATCTCATGTCTACAACCAAAGGAAATATAATTTTCTTTCAGAGAACACATGAAAACTTTTATATAATTCATACAGCATTTACGATGCAAATTTGAAGCCCTAAGTGCATCCCTTTCCTCATCACTGTATACTGCATATCTAACAAGAACCAGCCAATGTAATTTTACCTCTTAATTCCACAAGGCTCTGGAAAGATGTCAAAAACATTCTTACCCAGAGTCTTGCCTCATATAAGTGTACAATTAGTGGAATCCAATGGTCATATTTTGAGTAGCTCCTTTGCCAACTAACCCCATAGACTTATATAGTGTTATCTTGATTATTGGAAACACAGTCATTAGTGCCTCTGAATCTAATCAGAGTAGGAAACCAATTGTAAAAATCCATTTTTAAGATACTGTTTCTCAAGATCCACTTCTGGCACAAAGCCATGGTGGTCATCGTTCCCTAGAGAAACGGAACCAATAGGAGAACTCTCTAAATATGAGATTTATAAAGGTGAATGGGAATGGAAGTGTCAAAAGTCCATAGGGCAGGCTGTGAGGCTAGTGGTTCCAATGAAGGGTCTGGATGAACTCCACAGGAGAAGCTCATTGGCTGAAGAAACAGTGAAAGAATCCCTCTTCTTCCATAACAGCTTTCAACTGATTGAATAATTTCATTGTGGGAGATATGCTTAGTTTATCACAGATGTAAACAGCCACGGAGGCAATCAACTGACTGATGATTTAATACACCCTACTGGTTTATCATCCAACCATGTAATATCCTTGTAGCAATGGCTAAGGCAGTGATTGCCTGACCAGACAACTGAGTATAGTCACTTGGCCAAGTTGACACCAGAACCTAACCTCACAGGTGTCTATATAATGTAAATTATATAGAATTATGTGGTATTTCCTAGGTTGAGTAAAATAATAGATGGGTATGCTTCCAACCATAAAGGCAAGTCACTATAGACTGTGGAAAACTTTGTCTCCAACTACACTTTTCCAGGAAAGGTGCTAGTATTTTATATTTTATGAAATTTATTTTTAATGCTTTCACTGATGTTTTGCTTTATATGATAAAAATATGAGGAACATCTTCAAAAATAATGCTTGTGCATTTACAAATTTAACCAATGTACTCATTTCACACTTATTTTCAAAAATTAGCATATGGTTCAATCAAGGTTCTCTACATTAATTCCCACTTCAGACTAGGTTATTGAATCATTTGTCTAGTTACGGTTAGTTTCCCTTCACCCAGAGCTCTACTGTACTAAGCACAGATGAAGTTCATCACCAAATTACACCACTAATCACAGTTTCTCACTGTCTACTTGTTTTCATTTTCATAGTTGTTCATATCATCAACATTCCTTTGAGTACATGGAGTAAAGATACTGAATGCCACCCTGAAGGCATTAGATACTGGGCTTCTTCCTGTCCTTTCAAATGGTCTTATATTTTTAGCTATCAATTACAAAAATTAAAGACATGGTTCCCACCTTGATTTCAAAATAAAGAACACTTAAATTAGACTTCTCTTTTAAAGACCACATTAGGTAATATGCTTAGGCAAAGAAGCAGGAGTCATTATATATAGTCCTGGTCCTTAACTGATGTCTAAGTAGGCCAAATTATGTTTTCTCTAAAATCAAACCTGCCTTTAGAAAAGAAAGAAAGTAATTTCTTGCAGACCTATTAAGGAAGTAAAATGTCATGTGTCAAACAATTAGCATATTCAACATAGGTTACAGAAGATTATTTATGAGTGCTATCACATTTACACAGGTTCTATCTTGCAAATCAGGACTAAGCAAAATTAGAGAATGTCCCCAAGTGTCAGAGTTGGATATATGCATATATAGAGATATAGATATGGAAATTAATAGATTTTCATTCATGTCCCAATCTCCTCTTCTTTCTCATTTTCTTGTTTCTTGTGACCCTTGTTGGCAGCAGTTTATTAATAGATATAGAGAATTAGATATTGAAATATCAGGATTGAGAAATGGAGAGAGAGATAGTGAAAGGAAGATCACAAAGAGATGCATGAATTTAATATTTTTAATCAAACATTACTTCTTAAAATTATCAAAATTTCACTGATTTAAAATTTATTTCCTTAAAATACTCAGAATATAGTGCCTTGGTAAGGTTGACTTTAACTATTTTGACTTACCCTGCAGTGACATTGGTACGGTAATGAGACCAACAGTGTGCTAGAGATAGACTGATTTGAAAATAGTTAAAGCAAGAATTATACCTATATATATGTTTAAAAATAAACATTAGTAATAAATTCCTCATACCAATTTTGCCATAATAAATTTATCTGTGTTGGCTCTAAGGTGACCGAACCTGAATGGTGGAGACATAGCTCCATGGAAACTGCCTAATTAAAAGGTCCCACCCACAATTGGTTGGGACACATCTCCATGGAAACAACTTAAAGATATCCCACGCAAAAATATTGCAACAGGATGAAAGAACTTGACTTTTCTGCATTACATAACAGTTTCATACTGGTGCAGAGCCTTTTTCATTAACATATCCACGTAGCTTAAAGGTGGTTATTATTGCTTTTCATGGCCGGTAATTTATCCACCACTTCCCCTCCTCTCTTTTACCTACCTTTACTTTTTAAAGACAGGACATTATTCAGTCTTCATTTATTAGGCTGATAAACTTTGGCCCCTTGTATTCTCATGTGGACCCTGCTTTTGTTTTTTGAGGGTTTATATTTAAATAACCTTGACTGTGATAAGTTATTCTCCTTATAGTCCTAGTTATTTGTAGGAGAGATATCTCGCTCCTTTGTGTGCTTATGCAGCAGAAGAGGTTTCCAGACTTTTCATTTAAGCTAAACTGGCATATAATGAAACCATTAACTGGGCTCCTTCAGATCTAATTCAATGCACATATAAAAACTCTCCCAATTGTTGCTTATGTCCCAGAGTAGTTTGCTTCTATCCTCACCAGTGCAGCACATGGGAGTCCCTAAGTCATTTTCCTGAGTAGGTGCAGACACAAGACCCATGGCATCAAGCTCTCTCTGGGACCCAGCACCTGACTCAAAAGCCCCTTCTTTCAGACCATGGGAGCCAATCCTGCTGAGGACAAATTCCACAAAATGAACTTGATGTCTGCTAATTTTATCCTTAGGATTTTCCTTTCTCAACATCTAGCTTTGAACTTTTCTTTTCTTCTTTCAGCATTTCCCTCCCTGAGTCATTGTTTTCAAGCCCCCAGGACTGTATGCTCCCTCTGACTCTGCTAATTGATAGGATGAGATTATTTTGCTTTCTTTTCTGCAAGGGAATACATTTGCTTGAGCCTATGAGTTCTGATAAGCTACAGAATATCTGTTAGCAGACAGCTGAGTGACATATTTTAGTGCCTCACTGAACTGACATCAACATTCCTCTAGTTGGTAAGAAGACACAGGAATTCTTAGTCTGCTTTATACACACAATGGCTTCTTCCACCACAGCCACCTTACAAAGGGATAGGATGGCACTAGGCCAGCATATGTGATCCAAGGGAGGGTAAATTACAGCCAAACCATAGATAAAATAAATATTACTCTGCACTTCTTCAGTTCTGCTATCATCATGGTAACTCACTAGAAGCAAAATCTGGCAGTTACTCTCACTTTTGGTCAATAATCTATGATATACTGATCAATATATGGTGTAGGAACCTTTTGTTCTCACAATGCCAAGTCTATGTTCTTGAATACAGCAGTAACTGAGATTGAGGTAGCTCATAAAAGTGACTTCAGTATTATTGATGTATTTCCTTACCAAAACGACTTTATGAATCTGTGTACTCTGAAGAATGTGTAAAAACATGCTTTCTGAAAGAGGTAGTGAAACAAAATGTCTGATGCATCATGTCCAAGCCCACCGGCATAGCAAGATGAAATATCTATTTTCCAGCTAAGAGAAATTAGCCCTGAACTACAGTCTATAGTACCACCCCTGTTCATTTCCAGGTAACTCCTGCCCTGCAAATTCTACTTCTTTGTACTGTACTCCATACTTGCCAGCTTATATATTCTGGAGATGAAGGATATTGGGTCCTCAGACTTTGGAAAGAAGTCCTTTGAGCCTGCCAGCAATAAAAAGCTTGTCAATTCCTCAGAGGCTCTGGTGCTTTCTTGTATGGTGTTTAGCTTTTCCTTACTTCGTTTCTGGTGCATTGGCTGGGAAGTTCCACATCCCAAGGAAAAGAGACCCTTGTGTCCGCTCCCTGTCTCTGGGGAAGCCTGAGCTGTGGGCCAATCTTGACCATCCTTGGGCACCATTGGAAACTTTTCTTCTGGCTCAGGCTCATCTGATTGGAATGGGGCACCAGCTTCCTCAAATTCAGGAGGGTCCTCAGCCGCCCTGAGAACTGAGCTGGAGCCCCACCCATTGGACTGGTAAGAATGGCCATTCAATCAGTTATAGGGACTGACAGATCCTGCCTTTCAGGTAGAAGAAGAGACTGATTACCTCCTAAAACAGGCCAAATAACCTGTGGACAGAGGAGAATCTGAAGGAGAAACTCTTGGTAGTTAGAAACCTCTGGTTTTGGGAGGCAATATAACTTGTCAGGCTGTTGAGAGTCTGTTGTGTGAAAGAGTGTGAATGAGACATGGCTCTGTCCTGAGACTTTGGTGCTGTGCCACTAATGAAGTGAATTGTCCAAATCTGCAGTTCCATGGGTCTTCATATGGCTTATAAAGCAGCCATCTCAACAAGAGAGTCTGGGTTGCGGGTCTATACCAACCCACTTCATGCCAAAAGAACACTAAATTCCTAGGAGGGAAGTGGTCAGAGATGCATGTAGAAATTGTCTTTTGTATATTCTATCTTTTTTTCTCTCTGGTGCCCAGGAAGATTGCTATGGGTGGTACTGAAAGCAAAACCCCCTTAGCCTGCCTCCTTATGAATTTTAATAAAAGAGTTTACTGGAAAATATGGAGTGAAGCTTAAGTCACAAGATTTGCACAAATTTTGCCAATTGGACTGTTTCATTTTTGGAATTGCATTGCTGTCTGAGGGCTCATTTGACATCCAACTGATCCATGCCATCTGGCAAGTTGTGACAAGACAGCCTGGCCACCCTGACCAGTTCCTGTACATTGACTCCTGGCTCCAACTTGTTCAAAATTCACAACCATGGTTAAAACCTTGCATTGAAAGCCATGGAAAAGTCCTGGTAGCCTGTGCCAACCTGAGAATTCCACTCCCTGGAGCAGTTGTCACAAAGTAATTAGCCCGAGCTGCCACTAAACTTTCAACCCTGGAGAACTCCCCACTGCTGATAGAAGGAGATCTCTTCCCACCCATGGACTGCCAAGATAAAGGGAAAGAGGGGCTGCCCTCCCCACAGCAGACATAGACTCTTTACCCCTACCTTCCTAAATTCTTGACCCCAGAAAAACCTCTGGTCCTCCCCACTACCAATAAGGACCTATTACCCCTGCCTCACTCAGCCCTGGCTTACTGACCCCCACCTCAAGCACCAGCTGTGGTTCCATTAGCACTATAAGCTCCCCTGATGCCCTGTACTGGAAACTCCACCTCATCAAGGATGCCAGCTAGCTCTCTGCTATTGATTCCTATCTCTCCTAGCCACAGTGTTCCTGAACACCCTCCAGAAATCCTGCAAACCTGGAACCTCTAATCCTGAGTTAGAAAACCCTATGACACCTCAGAAGCTCTGCAACTGCACCTGCAAGAAACTCTAGAGCCAATTTACTATGATCCATATGGCCAGTGGCAGGGATTTCAGCCAATATTCATCTACCAAACTTCTTCAACTACTGACCTCATAAACTAGAAAAACCACACTCCCTCCTACACTGAGAAGCCTCAGGCAATAATCAACTTACTCCAGCCAATTATACAGACCCATCGGTGAATGTGGCAATATTGTCATCTGCTCTGCATTACCCTCTTCAGCACAGAAAAGTGGAGACAGATTTGACAAGCTGCCCTGAAGTGGTTGGGAAAAAATGCACCTGTAGGGATGGTGAACACATTCCAATATACTCAAAATTCCTTCCAAGATGTTGATCCAGGGTGGAATCTGAACATTGAAGCTGGCAAAATAATTTGAATCTCTACCAAACTGCACTCATTCAAGGCATGAAAAAGGAAGCTAGAAAGACAATCAATATGTCAAAAAACACTAAAGTCCTGCAAAAGGCAACTGAAACCCATAGTCAGTTCCACAAGTGCCCCTGTGAAACCTTTGGACTATACACTCCTTTTGATACTGAGGTGCTAAAAAGTGAAAAACTTGTTAGCTCTGTATTTGTTGGGCAAACCCAACCTGACATCCAGAAAAAGCTGCAGATATTAGAAGTGTTTTCTGGAATGAATATATTCCAGCTCCTTGAGGTGGCTACCAAAGTTTACATGAACCAAGACCAGGAGGCACAGAGAAAAGCAGACGGCCAACTAAAAAAAAAAAAAGCAGACTTGACTGCTGTGGTGCTCACCCAGGACACTAAAAAGCCCTCATTCTCAATATTCAGAACATACAAGTGGCCAGGGCCAGGAAATAAAGCACCCACTTATTGGGAGCCACCCAGAGAAGGTAGGAAAGCATCTCCACTTGGAAGCAACCAGTGTGCTTACTGTAAGGAAGAAGGACACTGGAAAGCATATTACCCTAATAAAAGATGGGAAAGGGGTGCTAACACCCCACTAGCAATGGAGAACCCAGAGCTACTGATTTTGTAGGTCTAGCAGGCCTTGAAGACAACTCAGACTAAAACTGATCATGCCTTCAAAACTGCTCAGGTGCACGAGGACCTATACAAAAATAAAGGACTGATAAATGCTGGGAGAAAGGAAATAAAACATGACCCAGAAGTCCTGGCACTCTTGGAAGCAGTATGAGCCCCTGTGAAAGTCACCATCATCCACTGCCCTGGGAACTAGTCAGGAAACACAACAGTAGCCCCAGGGAATCATCTGGCCAATAAAGAAGCCAAGGCAGCAGACTTAAGGGGAACCCACTTCTCCTTAATAACAACAATTCTACTAGAATCTATAAGTGGCTTGAGGCCAAAATACTCCAAGGTTAAATGTACCTGTCTAAGCCAAGAAAGCAGCACTTTCTTAACTGAATGGATGGTGGAAATTCAAGGATAGTCAATTAGCAATCACAGAAGCACTTAGCCCAGGAGTGGTTTTGCAAACTCATGAAAATCCTCAGTGTTAAAACAACCCTGGAGCAGTTTCTTCAACAGTACTTTTACATTCACTGGCTGCATCAAATTGCCTGAATATTTTGTGCTAAATGTGTAATTTGTGCTCAACACAACCACTGACAAAACCCACCTTGGGAATTAAAGTCATAGGGCAAATGCCATTTGACAACATCCAGGTAAATGACACAGAGCTTCCCCAGGCAATGGGATAGCACTACTTACTAGTAGGAGTCTGTACCTTCTCAGGATGGGTGGAATTCATTCCCACATTCCCAGAAAGTAGTTTAGTTCTTGGGCAAAGAAATCATCCCACAGTATGGCCTGCCAAGCCCCCTGGGCTCTGACAATGGACAGGCATTTGTGGCCCAAATTATGCAAAATCTCAGCAAAACCCTCCACATAAAGTGGAATCTTCACACAGCATATAGGCTGCAGAGTTCAAGAAAAGTGGATTTAATGAACTGCACCCTGAAATCTCATCTGAAGAAACTCTGTCAGGAAACCAATCTAAAATGGACTGATGTTCTCCCCATAGCCTTGTTGAGAGTAAGATGCAGTCCCACAAAACAGACCAGATTTTCCCCTTTTAAATTTTTGTTCAGAAGCCCTACAACACTGATAAAAGAACTCCAAGGAAATATTACACAATTCAGAGAACCATCTTCAAAACAGCAACTCCAGGGACTAAGCTCCACTATGTCTGTACTGCACAGCTGGATAAATGAAAGATTCCCACTACTATTAACAACCCTTATGCTCTCCTTTACTCCAGGATCATTAGTCTGTGTAAAAAAATTAGAAAAATCAGGCATTAACACCCACCTGATTAGGGCCGTATATGGTCCTCCTTTCTACCCCTACAGCTGTTAAAGTTGCCTAGCTCATCCCTTGGATCCACCATTCCTGGTTGAAACCTGGAAATAGCTCAATCCCATCTTAGAAGTGCTAGACTAACCCTGAAAACCCACTGTATCTGACTCTGCACTAAAAAAACACCTGCCATACCCCAGCCACTCTACTGGTTGGTCTATGCATGGCTCAAGCTTGAGGAAATCGTCAGACTCTGAGACCTGCTTCAGTCACTCCAGGGTTGACTGAACCACACAAGATCAAAGATTGAGGAATCACCACATGGGCACCCTGGTCTGCTGTGTTTGTGCCCTGACTTTCCTTATCCTCATCTCTGTGTTTGTTTTTCATTTGGCTGTACTAGCTCTCCTAGAAGAAGTTTGCCTACAATTCTTTCCAGAAACTAATTTTACTTTAATTTGGTGGCATTATCCATATCCAGGTAACTAATTTTCTATATAAGTTGCAGCATGCTGTTTTTGTCCCCAATTTGCATGTTAAATCACATCATTCAGCTCCAGGCAGTAGTTGAACGGATCACAAATGAAACTGCTTGAGCTTTAAATCTGTTAGCACAGAAACAAACCAAATTTATAAAGGCTATCTATCAGACTGACTAGCTGTCAACTACCTGTTAGCAAAGGAAGGAGGAGTATGTGGAAAATCCAACTTTTCCAACTACTGCCAGCAGTTAGATGACCCAGGAAAGGTAATAGAGGAAATCACCAATCACATGAGAAGCCTAGCCCCTGTCCCATTTCGGACCTGAAATGGCTGGGAACCCAAAAACCTGTTTGGGCATTGGTTCTCAACCTTTTGGAGGTTCAAAACTTTGATTGGAGGTGTTTTAGTGCTGCTTAGTATATGTCTTATCCTCCCCTGCCTCCTCTCTTGTTTACGAAAAAGTATAAGTTAAACTATTGAAGCCTTAGTAGACAGGAAAACTGCCTTCCACTTCATCTTCATAGCCTACACCCCTCAAACTATCATGAATATATATTAGTCCCCACAAGTAAAACTGTTGCACATTTATAGAATAAAATTCTTTATTTTACTTTACTTTAAATTATTATTTAGATGAATAATATCATCTAAAGGGGGGAATTAGGTAGTTCATAAAAGTAACCTCAGTATTATTGCTGTATTTCTTTACTAAAATAACTTTTTGAATTTGTGCACTCTCAAGAATGTGTAAAAGCATGCTTTCTGAAAGAGGTAGTGAAACAAACCTCTTTTTTTTTGCCTGCTTCATCATGTCCAGGTCTGCCTGCACAGCAAGATGAAATGTCTACTTTCCAGATAAGAGAAAACAAGCCCTGAATCAGGGCTTATAGCACCACCCATCTATTCCCATGGTAACTCCTGCCCTGCAAGTTCTGCTTCTGTACTCCCTGCTTGCTAGCCTATATAATCTGGAGACAAAGGATATTGGGCAATTAAACATTGGAGAGAAGTCCTCTGAGCCTGATGGCAATAAAAAGCTTGTCCACTTCTCAAAGGCTCTGGTACTTTCTTGTGTGATCTTCAGAGTTTTGCCCTACTCCAAGGTAATACTGTAAGAATACTATGTTCCCTTCATAATTTCTCACTTTTCTCTATTACATAATCAAGTCCTTATCATAGGCACTTTAAATCTATTATATTGTAATGAGGCAAAAAAATGCCTGATAAAAATTACTAAGATGAGTCAAAGAAATAATACTCCAATTAAAAAGGACATTGGGTGGTCAAGTCTACCATAGTTAAATATAAATATAAACTAGACTGCCACACACACTTTCACACACACACACATACATACAAATACACCATTTAGACCTCTCCAAAGCCTTCTCCTAACCCAGGTAAATTCTCTAAAATCTCAAAAGAAATAGATCTCTCTGGACACAAAATTATTTTGGAGACAGGTGAGAGATAGATGGTCTGAAATGGATGCTCTTCATTTCAAGAAAGACCAGCACACAGTCAGTCAGCTAGTAAGTCCAGTTTTCAAAATCAAACTTAGAAGGGACTGAGAATTTCATGCCCAGTTGTGCTCTAAGTCTAAGTCTTGAGAACAGTTAAACAAACAAAGGTCCTGCAAAATGAAACTGTATCTATAAAAGGGAACAAGCACTCCTGTTTCAAACCTCAATTACAGAACCAAGTACAGGCAAATTAGTTGTGTTTGTACATACTAAAATTATGACCAAAAGAGAGAGCACCAAGAGCGGGTCATCTATCTTCTCTCAAGATGCTTTTATTTCTTTTGAGACAATCAAATGCTTAACGCTTACCAAGACTCTCCAGCAGACTCTTACCCGGCCCAGACAGACAACTTAACAAAAAAGTCAGGGCATAGGGAATGGGTAAGAAAGGGAGGTGAGATGTAGGGGATCAGGAATGACACACTGTAGGACACCTCCCTGATTATAACCAGTGTTTCAATATTGTCAATAAGGGCACAACATAAAACTTTGGATAATCCAAAACATTGAATTCTTCTGTATGATATGCTGCTATAGTCTTGGCTGAAAGCACATGTCTTATTTTCAATTTTCAGGTAGAACAATCTATACATTAATATACCGAAGGTGCAATGTAGGCAGGGTTTATTGGTATGGGAACCTTAGCTGAATTCATTTCCTGGATTTGGAACCTTATTTCTTCTTTCCTTTCTAATATAAGCATTTAAAGCTATAATTTTCCCTCTCAGCACTGCCCTCATTGCACCCCATAAGTATTTATATGTTTTGTTCTCATTTCCATTGATCTCAAGATATTTGCTGATTTCTTTTGCAAATCCTTCTTTGACTAAATGCTTAAGGGCATATTTTATGTAACCTTCATATAGTTGTGAAATTTCCAGTTCTACAGTTGTATTGACTTCTTGCTTCATTCCATCATGATCAGAAAAAGTGCTTTGCATAGTTTCTATCTTTTAAAATTTAGTCAGACCTGTCTTTTGCTCCAGGATTTGGTCAATTTTGCAGAATGTATAACTTGTTCTTTTGAAGTGAAAAGTTCTATATGTGCCTATTAGATTCTGTTAAATTGTCATATAATTAAGTTCCCTGTTTGCTTATTGATCCTCCATGTGCATGCTCTATCTATTGGAATGATTGATGTGTTGCAGTCTCTCATTATTATTGTAAAGACACCTATTGCATCCTTCAGTTTTACCAGTGTTTGCCTCACGTACTTTTGTGCAACTTTATTAGATGCAGAAATATTTGCAAATGTTATTTCTTTTCAGTTCAGTGCTCATTTTACTAACATATAATGTCCTTCCTTGTCTCATAACATTTTTTTTCATTTAAAGTCTACTTTCCCTGATGTTAGTATATCTAACCCAGCTTTATCCTTGCTTGCTACTTGTGTGGGATATCTTTATTTAGACTTTTGCTCTCAACTTAGGTATATTTATGGGTCAAAAAATGAAGCCCTTGTAAACAGAATATAGTTGGGTCATATTTTTAATACATTCTACAAATCCATAAGTTTTAATTGAGGAGTTCAATTCATTAATATTCAATGTTGTTACTGTCAAAACCATCCTTACTTCAACCACTTTACCCTTTGTCCTTATTTGTCACATCTATTACTTTTCACTCTTTTTATCTTGTTAGTTACTCTTACTTATAATCATTATTTCCATATTCTCTTCCAAGCCCTCTTTCCTAGGTTTTTTCTGCTGGCAGAACTCCCTTTGGTATTTCCTATGAAGTAGTTCTCGTGTTATACTCCTAAAGAAGTTCAATAAGTTTGCTAAGGGAATAAAGCATATCAAGAAGACACCAGAAGAGCATAAAGAAAAATTTTAAATAATAAATATATAAACAGCAGATCTTATGGAAATGAATGATACTGCAAATAAAATTTTAAAATGTACTTGAGAGACACAAGAGTGTATTTGAAGAGGTGAAGAAAGAATAAATGAAACGGAGGACAGAGCAATTGAATTTAAACACATGAAAGAACAAATGGTGGAAAAGATGGCAATTTTTAAATTATATCACAGGGAAATGATTGACAAATGAAGCACCCAGTTATAAGAATGATTGGTATCCCAGAAAGAGAAGAAAAGAGTAAAGAGCTAGGAAGATTATTTGAGGAAATAATAGGGTAAAAATTTCCAACCTTGTAAAAGACATAAATATATAAATCAAAGAAGCCCAACAGAGTGCAAATTGAATAAATTCAAATACTCCCACTGTAAGACACATACAAATCAGACTGTCAAATGCTGAAAAGAAGGAGAAAGTATTGAAAGTAGCAAGAGAAAAGTGAATCACCACACACAATGGTAACCAAATAACACTAAGTGCTGACTGCTCATCAGACAGCTTAAAGTGGTATGATATATTTAAGAATTTGGAAGAGAAATATGGTCACCCAAGAATTCTTTATTCAGCAAAGATCTTCAAAAAATGAGGGAGAGTTTAAATATTCACAAATAATTCAATGGTGAGAGAATTTTTTAACAAGAAGAAATAAAAAAAGAGAGTACAGTTGACTGGAAAAAAAAGATTGGACAGAGAGGTTCTGTGAAGAGCCCCAAATTGAAGAGTATTAGTAAGCATTATTTTAAGGCTAAAAAGAGAGAGACAAAAATATGTATCTGATAAATAAAAGCCAAAGGATAAGATCACTGAATTCAGAACTGCCTATGGAGTAACTTTGAATGTGAATGGATTAAACTCCCCAATTAAAAGACAAGATAGGCAGAATGGATTAAAAATTTGATCCATCTATATGCTGTTTTAAAAAAGAGGCTCATTTTAGACCCAAAGGTACAAGTGGGTTGAAAATGAAAGGATGCAAAAAGATATTCTAGTTAAGTGACAACCAAAAGAAAGCTGGTGTATCTATACTAATATCAAACAAATAGACTTTAAAATTAAAAAAATGTCATCAGAGTCAAGGAAGGACACTATATATTAGTAAAAAGAGAAATTCACCATGAATAAATAAAAATCATAAATATTTATGCATCCAAACCAGGAGCTAAAAAGTACATAAGGCAAACACTATCAAAGCTAAAGGGAGCAACAGATGTTTGTACATTAGTAGTGGGAGACCTTGACATACCACTCTCTACCTTAGATAGAACAACCGGACAGAGAATCAAGAAGGAAATAGAGAACCTAAACAAGATGATAAATGAATGTGAACTTATAGATATGTATAAGTTGTTACATATCTATATGTAACAGACCGTTGCACCCCAAAACACCAGGATACATATTTTTCTCAAGCACTTATGGAACATTATCTATGACACATAATATGTTGCAGCACAAAACAGGTCTTAATAATTTTAACAAGATTGAAATTATTCAAAGCACTTTCTCTGATCATAATGTAATAGAGCTGGAAATAATAGCCACCAAAGAACTGGAACTCTCACAATACATGAGGATAAAATAATACACTGTTAATAATCAGTAAGTCACAGAAGAAATTGGAAGAGAAATCAGAAAACATCTGGAGATGAATGAAAATGAGACTACAAAATGGCAAAAGTTCTGGGATACAGCAAAGGCTGTGCTGAAAGGACAATTTATAGTTCTAAATGTCTACTTAAAAGGAAGAAAGAGCTAAAAAATAAGACCCAACTGTAAAAATAAACTAAAGAAATAGCAGCAAACTAACCCTAAAGTAATTAGGAGGAAAAAAGTAACAAAAATTAGGGCAGAAATATATGAATTGGAGAAACATAAAACAATAGAGAGAGTCAATAAAACCAAAAATTGGTTCTAAGAGAACAAAATAATTAACAAAATTTTAGTTAAATGGACGAAGTAAAAAGTAAAGGAGATGCAAAACAATAAAATCAGAGTTAAGGGGTGTATTAACATGGACCCCAAAGAAATAAAAAATATCATAAAAGGCTACTATGAATCACTGTAAGCCAACAAACTAAACTTAGATGATGTGGATAATTTCTTACAAACACACAAACAACCTATACTGACTGGAGGATACATAGAAGACATCATCAAACCAATCATAAGGAAAGAGACTTAATCAGTTATCAAAAGCCTCCCTATAAACAAAAATCAAGGACCAGATGACTTCACTGGGTAATTTTATCAAACATTCCAGAAAGAACTAACAACATTTTGCTCAAACTCTCCCAAAAAAATTGAATAAAAGGAAACTCTACTGTATTTGTTTGTTAAAGCTGCTGGAATGTAATATACCAGAAATGGAAATATAATCAGTATATACCCAGAAGATCTGAAAGCAGAGATAGTGTGTTAGTTAGATTCAGTTGTCAACTTGGCCAGGTGTGCATACCTAGTCTTGTTGCTGCAGACATATGCCAATGGTACGTGAACCTCATTTGTTGCTAATTACATCTGCAGTCAGCTAGGAGGCGTGTCTGCTGCAATGAGTGACGTTTGACTTAATTGGCTGGTGCTTAAATGAGAGAATGCAACGTAGCACAGCCTAAGCAGCTTGGCATTTCTCATCTCAGCACTTGCAGCTCAGCCCAGGCCTTTGGAGAGGCAGAAAGAAGTCACCCCGGGGAAAGTTGTTGGAACCCAAGAGCCTGGAGAGAAGACCAGCAGAGACCATCCTGTGCCTTCCACGTAAGAAAGAGCCTCAGTGGAAAGTTAGCTGCCTTTCCTCTGAAGAACTAACAAAACAAATCCCCTTTTATTAAAAGCCAATCCATCTCTGGTGTGTTGCATTCCCGCAGCTAGAAAACTAGAACAGATAGGAACAGACATTTGCACACCATTGATCATAATGGCAGTATTTACAACGGCCAAAAGATGAAAATGATTCAGATGTCCACCAATAGATGAATGGATTAAAAAAATAGGGTATATACATAAAATGGAATTTTTGAAGCAGTTGGAAGCAATGGGCTCCTGAAGTATGTGATAACTTAGATGAAAATTGAAGACATAATATTGAGTGAAATAAGCCAGACACAAAAGGAGTGATATCTAGAATATGTGAACTCACTATCTTAAAAATGTAGGATATAGGGTTCCAAGAGGTAGGCTGAAACTACAGAAGGGAGAGCAGTTACATAATATGCTCAGAATTGTTAAGATGATTGAACATAAATATTTGGGACTGGATAGAGGTGGTGGTAGCTTGTTATTGGGATTATAAGTAACACTGTCATATTGTAGGTGAATTTGATTGAAAGGGGTTGTTTAAAGTCATGTATGTCAATGATTAACACTACAAACAGAAATAAATTCTTCCATGAATTACTAAAAATGTACAGCATTTGTACAAAGAGTTAGCAGAGTGGTAGATGGGAAGAATTATCTAATCTGAGCTATAGAAAATATTTAACACTAATATCTTAAAATTTTTATCAACAGTAACAGGTGTACCATACCAATACTAGGGGTCAATAATGGGGGTATTAAGTGATATTGAGTGTTTTTTTATTTGTGTGTGTGTGTGTGTCTCTCTGTATATATTTATTTTTTTGCATGGGCAGGCAATGTTATTTTTCTCTTTGAAACAGTGAAAATTGTCTAAAATTGAATTTGATGATGATTGCACAACTAAGTGGTGATACTGCAAAACATTGATTGATACTTTGGGTAGAATATATGGTATGTGAATATATCTCAACAAAATGTGCAGATGCAAAAAAATCTCCTCCATGTCATTTACTTTTTGTCTGTTATCAGAGAATCATATCTGAAAAACATAATTTAACATTACACAGTCTTCTATGAAAATTCTGCATAAGTCTATTCAATATAAAGCAATAAGAATTATCAATGAATATTAACTGATGAAAGATCACCAGCAGTTTTGATTGGCCATTGCAAGAACATACACTAATGAGGAAAACTTACAACAATCTTTTGAATTCATCTATGAAAAGACTAACAGAGTGTAGGTATTTGTCACTTGAATTATCATAGTAAAATTAATGACTGAACAAAAAGGGAGTATCCATACAAATTTGAATATTGTACTGGGTGTGAAAATTCTATGCTTAAGAAATGTTTACTAGAGAAGATTAGAAATGAAGCAGCAGCAAATGGTGTAAACTAAGGCCAATTTCTTTCTTGGGTTATGATATGCACTACGTGATACGGAAATGTAATAATTAAACTTCTTATGGTTTTATATTTTATTCAAAAACATGGAATTTGTTGTTTATAGTAACTAAATAAAAATGGACTTAATTGAGAAATACTTTTCAGCATACATGAAAATGTTTCCTGCTTTTCTTTGACTATTGCAAAAAAATTAGAAAAGCATTTTGATCTCAGAATACACAGTCACCTTTGTGTATGCAATATAAAATGATGTTAAATTATGTGAATTAAATGCAATGGATTAGCAACTATTATTTTGAAGTAATAAAAAATCACGAGGAAACAATTTAACACATTTAATTATATAATTCTTAGAAGTGCTGTTAAGTAAAAAAATAACAAAATATTAATTAAAGGGACTCGAAGAGATGGACAAAATTTCCATGGAGTAGATATTAGTATCTATACCATTTGAAAGCACATTCAAGGGGGTACAAGAGTAATTTAGTGGTAGAATTCTTGTCTGCCATGAGGGAGACCTAAATTTGATTCCCAGTCTGTGCACTTCCTGAAAAACAAACAAAAACAAGGAGAACAAACAAACAAAAATTTCAACAAATGGTACTATAATAACGGGATACTCATATAGAAGATAATGAAATGTGACCTCACCATACAGCATAAAAGAGCACATTCAGGTTAACCATACATTTTATGACTCCACAGATAAATGAATAGATGACTTAGAGTACAGAATAATAAACAGTAAATAAGCATGTTCCTCTGCATGGTGAGCAATCAATTGCAGCAATCCCTCTGTTATACCCCTTGGTGAAAAAATACTGTATGAAAATTGGAATAAACATAAATAATCAAATGAAATCTATCCTTGTAAAATCAGAAATTCATTAATTTGAAAATATTTGCTGACAAAAATATATTAAAAATTATGAAATATTCTGGGGAAATAATTTCATAATATCACGTGATCAATAATGAGAACCTTGTGAATTATATTAAAATGATTCAAGAAAAGCACTTACATACATTTTTATGATTAATTCAACCAAATATATCTTATAATGCAAGAATAAAACTCTTATACAATTATAGGGGAATGATTGAAGAAGTTTTAAGATATCCAGTAGAATGTCAATCAGACATGAAGACACAATTTTTATGATTAAGGAGGGTCCTCAATTATAACCAAAATGAAGTGTTTTAAAACTTTACCTTTATTTTGAAAAGTATAAATATAATTTAAAAATTTTATAATGATTTTGCTAGTATGAAGCTGTTATATTCCCCAGAAAAGTCTGTATTCTTTTAATCCATTCCTGATGATACAGACCTGTTCTAGGTGAAACCTTTTGTTTTGGTTACTTCAAATGCAATGTGACCACCCCACTTAAGGAGGGTTTGAATCCTTTTACTGGAGTCCTTTATGAATGGATAAAAATCAGAAAAAGCCCAGAGAAGCAGATAGAGAAAAGCTCTGCAGAAGCTTATAAAGGACCCACAGAAACTCAGAGAGGAAACCACTGAAGCCAGAAGTGAGAAGCAAGAAAATCTTGGAGAGAATGACCAATACACATCATCATTTGACTTCCACTTACAGAGTTGTACCTGATGATGGTGTTCTGTCTTCAGAGTTCAGGTATCATTTTATTGATGCCTTAAATGGGACATTTTCATGGCCTTAGAATGGTAATGAAGTTAATTAATCCCTATTGTAAAAGCCAATCAATTTATAGTATATTGCATCCCAGCAACTTAAGCAAACCAAACAGACACACACACACATTTATATAATTTTTGTATATCAGATAGAATAAATTATAATTATGTTGAGATAAAAAGAAAACATAACAAATTAATTTTCATTTACTTATGACACTTTAGTAATAGTTTATCTATTCCCATTTGTTCTGATAACTACCTCTGGAAAAAATCATTTAATGCTCATTTTTAATTTTTCCTTTCACAGAAAACTGGCAATGAATAAAAAATGAAAGATAACATCGCATCAATAGAATAAGGTGAGCAAGGACACCATATTTAATTTTTAACTACTGTTTCCCCTACAGTGCTGTATAAATGTGACACTGTTCTAGTTTGCTAGCTACATTTAAGAAATGCTGATTAATTTCAGGGTTTCTCTCTCAACTGGAAAGGCACATGATGAACATGGCAATGACTTCTAGCTTCCTCTCCAGGACTCTTGCTTCCTGAAGCTACCCCAGGGGCATTCTCCTTCATCCCCAAAGGTTGCTGAATGGTGGATTCTGTAGTTCTGATGTCTTTGCTGTTTTCATGATTCTCAAGCTTTCTCCAAAATGCTTCCTCATTTAAAGGATTCCAGTAAAGTAATGAAGACCCACCTGGAATGGGGGGAATCACATCTCCCTCTATTCAAAGGTTAATACCCAGAATTGGGTGAGTCACATCACCATGAGGACAACCCAATCAAGTTTCCAAACTTGCTGAATAGGAACTAGAAGAAATGGTTGCTACCACAAGATTGATTAGTATTAAAACAAGGCTTTTCTAGGGCACATAATCCTTTCAAAATGGCATGTTCCACCCTCTGGACCCTAAAAATGACGTGCTTCTTCCATATACAAAATACATTAATTCCATCACAATATCAGAAATCCTTAAACTATTTCAATAACAATACAAATGTAATACAAGATTTAAACCAGTACAAAGTCTCACCAAAGTTAAATGCAGGCATGGTCTGTCCTAAGTCAACATTATCCTCTGGCTGTGGGTGTGTTAAAATGCATTTGCTGCCAACATACAAAGGAGACAGTCATAAGATACATATAGCCATTTCAATAGGGAGAAATTGGAAGGAACACAGGGATCACTGGACCCAAGCAGTCTTGAAAACCTGCAGGGCAATGACCATTCAATATCAAAGTCTGAAATTCATTTATCTTTGGGGCTTTAGAAAGTGGCAGTCCCACCCTTTCTAAAGATGTATGGAGCAGCCTGCCTCTGTCTGAGTGCAAGGGCCTTTTTGGAGACCACCTTTTTCTTGGCTCTACCCTCTTCAAGCATCCAGGCTGCAACGGGGCTCCCTGTCATTTCTAGAAATTACATTCAACTCTCCATGTGGTGGCATCCAGACTCTCCCCAATCTCCCAAGGAATGTGTTGCACCCTCTCCAATGTCTGAGGCCAAAGGACATTTTCACCGCACCAAGGTGGAAGCCCATCTTCTGCCTTTGGATCAAACTTACCCTCTCCACATACTTGGGGGGGGGTCTGCTCTCTGGCCTGAGGATTCTTGACTCTGTAATTTTGCTTCCATAATTCTGCTTCTGAAATTATTTTACCTTCACATTGTCCCTTTTCTGCACCCCCTAGTTGAGACTGGCAGCAGTTCCTTTTATACAAGCACCACACCACTCTTGTTGGCTTTCTATGTAGCAAGCAAGGATTGTGACCATCAGACAGAAGGAGTTTCCACAAATCCTTCCTGGACTCCTATTTCCCATCCTGGCATTTTCTGAAATGGCTTACTGGTTCCACATTTGGATAAATTCTCACACAGGGCACTATTCTCTGGGGTCTCCCTTCCTGGAAGCCCAGAATTTTCCAGATCATCAATTTAATTTCAACATTTAATTTGGAAATCTATTCTGTTAAATTTTGAAGTTTATAGCTTTTTAAATTTGCCTTTCAGCCAAAACCACTCAACAACTTTGTCAGATTGTCTGCCATCTTTAAGCATGGGTTGCCTGCCTTTCAGTTTGCAATAATACATGCCTCATTTCTGTTTAGCAGATACATTTGTACCAACAGCCTCTCAAAGCACTTTAGGCCTTCTCTGTCAAGTTCTTCACAATTCTTACAGAGTCTTTCTCTTATCCCTTTAAAAAGGTATCTCAGCATGTTTGGTATTTGCAAACCACAGCAGCATCCCACTCTTACTACCAAAATCTGTTCTAGTTTGCTGGCTTCGCTCAAGAAATGGTGATAAAGTTCAGTGTTTCTTTCTCAACTGGGAAGGCACATGGCAAAGATGGTGACATCTTCTATCTTCCTCTTCAGGCCTCTTGCTTTATGATGCTCCCCATGGGGCACTCTCCTTCATCTCCAAAGGTTACTGGCTGATGGATTCTGTAGTTCTTGTGTCTCTGCTTCTCATCATTCTCAAGTTTTCTCTAAAATGCCTATTTTAAAAGTTTCAAGTAAAGTAATCAAAGCCCAGCTAGAATGGGTGGGGTCACATTTCCCTCTATTCAAAGGTTAATACCCACAATTGGGTGAGTCACATCTCCATGGAGACAACCCAATCAAGTTTCCAAACTATGGTACTGAACAGGGATTAGAAGAAATGGTTGCTCCTATAAGATTGATTAGGATTAAAACATGGCTTTTCTAGGATACATAAATCTTTTCAAACTGGTACACTGAATGAATACAAATATGCCAAAGGATCCTAAAGGATTTTAATACATTGATTTGGTGAGATAACAGGGTGGAAGCATTGGATTGCTTTTGTTATTTTTTTTTGTTTTTGGTAATAATTGGTAATGTGTGCTAATGCTTTCTAAACAAACATGTTTCTGTACATTATATGAAAATAGGTAGAATTATGGGTGCATGAGTGGTTCAGTGGTATAATGTTCACTTTCCATGCAGTAGACCTGGGTTCAATTCCTGGACCATGCACCAAAAAAAAAGGTAGAATTCACTTTACAAAATTCCCCATAAGATAAGAGTTAGAAAAGGGATCCATAACTCAAGATCGATAACTCAAGGATTAGGAATTCTTGAGTTGTCATAGAAATAGAAAATGTAACTTTTCTGGCTAATGAAAATTACTGAGGTATTACTCTCTTTTTTCATTTAAATACCTACTTGTAAACTTTGGAGGAAAACTGGAAGAATGAATATTTGTGAATCACAACTCATTTATATCTTTTGGATTCTGATATCTGTTCCTGGAAAAAAAATTCATTTTTTTCCCCATTTGTCATTTTACTGAAGCCCTTAAATGAGACTATATAATGAGAGATAGCTTCCTATAAGGAAAGTTTGGTGGCTGAGATCACTACATTCAATTTTGAACTGTTGTCCCTTATGGTGTGTTTATATAACTAACCTAATACAAAGAATGAATAACATAAATGTGTTCAAATGCTCTACAATATATTAGTTATTTGAATGAGCATGTCATATCATAAGAAAGTGGGAGTTTGGGGTGTTTATTTGTTTGTTGCTTTTGAATGGTTTGGTAAAGATTGGTAATATGTGGTAGTAATTTCCAAGCAATGACATTTCTTTATATCATATGAAAATAGCTTTATTCTACCTATAAACACACCTAAAAATGAATTGGAAAATGCATATTTAACTTTATGAATTCCAAAACCTTGCATAATTATAGAACAACGTGATATTTGTGCCCAGTGAAAATTCCTAATAAAGGATATGACCATTTTTTCTTTGTATATATTTATTTGTAAAAGTAGGAGGAAAAATGAATAAACCATCAATATTTGTAGGTTATATTTGCTGTTGAAATATATTTACCTTCTGATGTGCTTTCCTTTTATCCACATGTCCAGAGCCATCTTCATGGCCTTATTTCTTATCCTGTCTATGATGGAATTCAAGGTTGAGGGTACCATAGAGTAGGACACAGAAATTACAATGTCAGAAATAGAAAAGGATGTTGATGTTGGCTTTAGTAAGTAGTGAAGCTAGTGAAGAGAAATAATACAACCACCAGAAGGTGTGAAAGGCAAGTGGAGTCTGTTCTTAACTGGCCTTTTGATGGAATCTTTTTGACATTGGGGAAGTTATAGACAGAGGAAATGACCATGAAATTAACACAGCAAGACTCCACAAACACAGTAATGAAGATGGGCACTATTTCTCTTATTATGTATTTTGAACAAGAAACAGCTGATAATTGGGTGTTCTCTCAGAATTGATTGAACACACTAGACCCAAAGTATAAAGAGAAGGTACAAGCTGTGTGCATCACAGTATTCAGATTCCCACGCAGCCAAGACATAGCCACCATCTGCACACACATGCCCATGTTCGTGATGACTTCACCTTGTACAGGATAACAGGTGGCAGCATAGCAGTTAAAGTACATTGTTGTGAATAAGAAAAGCCCTGCAGATGCCTTACAAACTGTCAAGAAGACTTGGATGACACAGCCGAGGAAACAGATGGAGTTGTTTTAGGTCAATCAGTTGAAAACTCCTTGGGGATTTGGGGATTATGATTGAAATGCGGCAGAGATCCAGGAAGCATAAATTCTTCAGGAACTGGACAGAGGTGTGAAGCTGCTTATATAAAGTTGTGATCATGGTAATCAGGACATTCCCCTTCAGGTTTCACAACTAAATGAATGAGAGTACTGAATCTAAAGAGTACAAATTTTGATTGGTAGAAAATCCAATGACTATAAATTCGGTCAAAACTGTGAGATAGGTCATTACTGCAGTCATAATAAATAAAACATTGAAGAGAGGAATAAAACATCAGAATAAAGTTTTTGAATATTTAACCTATAATGGGTGCCTGCATATGGTAATCACACAATCAATTAATCACCCACAAAATTACTCCCATGTGCATCATCTTTGGTTTATTTATCATAGAGCATTTCATTATTCCTTTGTTTTGTTGAACCAATTTTGTTTCAGTTCACATAAATCTGTTGGTGTCCAAATATATGCTGTTAAAGATGATAAGTGGCTGAATATTTCTATTGACCTTAGAAATGTCTTTATACCTTCTTGATAAATCAAGTTTGCCAACTAGAAAATGCTAAATTCTGACTTTGTCTGTTTGTCCCTATATTCTCTCCCATGACTAACACAATCTGAGACTCTGCACAGCTTCCAATAGCGAAAATTATCATAATAATACTGAATTATCACTAACTTTCCTCATCTACTTTGTAAAATATATAGCATTATTGTTCTCTCAAGAATGCTATTTAGAGCTGTTGTCTTATTTTGGAGATTTCAAGAAAGTATTTATCTAACAGCTGGCTTTTTTCTCCTTCTCACCATCTTATAGGCATTTTTTTATAGGACACAACCTGGTTACTGAAGCTAACAAAAATGTCCAATGTATAAGCTAAAGTTTTGCCCTCTATTTTCATCAAAACATTTACTTTATTATTTTCCATTTCTTGCTTTACAACATCTAATAAAAGAAATAATTCTGTTTTCCTCATGTGCTTAATTTTTTCTTTCATTATATTTACACATTATTAAAATGAATAATGCATGATATATTAGCTATACATTTGAAATTTAAAAGTTTTTATATAACAGATTTCATATTAATTACACTAACTATACACCATCCCTTTGACACTTATCTTTCCAATAAGATTAAATCAAATTATTTAGCAGGGGAGAAGAGATGACTCAGAGTTGGAGTTAAATTCACATGATACTAGTCTCATGAAATCGGTCAGTTAGCAATTCTGCTAGTAGTGTCTGGTCTGTGGTTCCTATTTGTATATATTTTTTCATTAATCTCTGTTTTAGCTTGCTCAAAACTTCTAGAATGTAATATATCAGAAATGATACAGCTTTTAAAATGGAATTCATTAAGCTACAGTTTTACAGCCCTATGTCCATAAAAATGTCCAAACTTTCTGTAAGGCATCTAAAGAAAGATACCTAGACTCAAGAAAGTTTGATATCCATCACATGGTGTGCCAGATTGAAGCTGTTGCGTACCGCAGAAAATATATTTCCTTAAACCCTCATTCAATATTGTTGGGTGGGATCATTTTGATTAAATTGTTTCCATGGAGATGTGACGCACCTAAATTTCCTTGAGATTTTTGATTAGGTGATTTCCATGGAGATGGGTCTATACCCATTCAAGGTGGGGTGGTTTACTGGAGTTCTTTAAAAGGGAACCATTTTCAAAAACAGCTTGTGAGCTCACACAGCCAGAGATCTTTGGAGATTGTGTCAGTTTGAAAGGATTATTTACCCTAGAAAATCCATGTTTTAATCCTGATCCACCTTGTGGAGGCAGTCATTTCTTTTAATCTTTATTCAATACTGTAGGTTGGAAACCTGATTAGACTATCTCCATGGAGATATGACACACTCATTTGTGGGTATTAACCTTTGTCTAGAGGGAGATATGAATCCACCTATTCAAGGTGGATCTTAATTAGCTTACTTGAATTCATTAAATGAGGTAACATTTTGGAAAGAGGTACAGAGCCATGAGATCCATGATTGCTGAGAGCTCACACAGCCAGAGTCCTTTGAGAATGAAGAAGGAAAATGCCCCAGTGGAGATTCATGAAACAAGGAGCCAGGAGAGGAAGCCAGCAGATGTTGCAATGCTTGATATGTTCCAGTTGAGAGTGAAACCCTGGATTTCATAGGACTTTCTTGATGAAGGTAACCATTGTTGGTGACTTAATTTGGACATTTTTATAGTCTTGCCTTATTTGGGACATTTCACTGCCTTACAACTGTAAATTTGCAACTTAACAGATTCCCCCTTTTAAAAGACATTCCGTTTCTGGTATATTGCTAGCAAACTAGAACAGATCTTGTTATCAGAAAAGTGGGGTGCTTCAGTTTATAAATACCAAACATGTTGGAATGGCTTTTTATAGCGGATAAGTGGAAGATTTTTGGAGGACTTGTGAGGGGCTTGATAGAGAAGGCCTGGAGTGATTTGAAGAGACTTTTGGTAGAAATATGGATTCTAAAGGAACCTCTGACAAGGCTCCAGAGAGAAATGAATCATGTGTTATTGCAAACTGGAAGTAAGGCAATTTTTATTTAAAAATGACAGATAATCAAGCAAAACTGACTACTGGCTTTAGATAGAAGGCATATCTTAAAAGACATAAACTTGTGTATTTAACAGAAGATATTTCCAAATTAAACGTTGAAAATACAACCTGGTTTCTCCTTGCAGCTTATAGTAAAACATGACAGGACAGGGATAAGCTGAGAACTGAACTCTTGGGTACAAGGAAATCATAATTTATGTTCTGGAAAATTCTGGGCTTCCAGAAAGGGAGATAATAGGGGATAGTGTCCGAGAGAAGATTTAACCAAATGTGGAACCAGTCAGCCATTTCAGAAAGAGCCAGAATTGGAGATGCAGGTATCCAGGAAGGATTTGTGGAAACTTCTGACTGATGGGAATGATCCTTGCTTACTACATAGAAAGCAAACAAGAGTACTATGGGATTTGTATAAATGGGACTGCTGCCAGTCCCAACTGGGGACCTCAGGAAAGGGACAAAGTGAAGGTAAAATGTCTTCAGAGGAAGAATCACAGAGGTTGGGGCTCAAGTAAAGAAGACTTGGTTCAGGAGAGCAGCACACCCAAGCACTTGGAGAGGGTGAGTTTGCCCATAAGGAAGAGGGTAGGCTTTCCATCACCTTGCATTGGAAGAGTTGTTCCACCTCAGGCCTTAGAAAGTTTGGAGAACATTCCTTAGGGATTGGGGAGAGCCTGGTTTCTCCACATGGAGGGGTTAAGCATAAGTCCCAGGGATGGCAGAGAGCCTATGTGCAGCCCAGATGCTTGGGGAGGATGGAGCTGAGAAAATATTGGCCTCTCCATTGTCCCCAAGGTTGCACTGAAAAAGATATGGGCCACTGCATAAACCCTTGGAAAGGGTGGGACCGCTACTTTCTGAACCCCCAAATAGATGACTTTCAGACTTTGAAATTTAATGGACATTGCCCTGCAGGTTTTCAAAACTGCTTGTGTCTGGTGAACCCTGTGTTCCTTCCAACTCCTCCATATTGAAATAGTTATATATATTCTATGGCTATTTCTCCTTTATATGTTGGCAGTAAATAACTTGTTCTGAGTTTTACATGTCCAGAGCCAGAGGATAATCTTACCTTAGGACAGACCATGCCTGTAACTAACTTCGTACTGGTTTTAATCTTGTATTATACTTGTATTGTTACTGAAATGGTTTAAGGATTTCTGAAATTGTGATGGAATTAATGTATTTTGTTTATGGGAAAGAAACATCTTTTCTAGGGTCCAGAGGGTGGAATGTGCCATTTTGAAAGAATTATGTACCCTAGAAAAGCTGTGTTTTAATCCTGATCCATATTGTGGAGGCAGCCATTTTTTAAAAAATCCATTTTAGTCACTGTAGGTTAGAAGCCTGATTAGATTATCTCCATGGAGATGTGACACATTCATTTGTGTAGAGTGAGATGTGACTTCACCCTTTCCAGATTAGTCTTGATTAGTTTACTTGAACCTTTTAAAAATGGAAACATTTTGGAAAGAGCTACAGAGCTATGAGATCCATAAGAGTTGAGAGCCTATGTAGTCAGTGACCTTTGGAGATGAATAAGGGAAAAGCCCTTGGTGGAGCTTCATGATTCAAAAGGCCTGGAGAGAAAGTTAGCAGACATCACCATGCTCACCATGTACCTTTCCAGTACAGAAAGAAATCCTGAGCTTCATAAATCTTTCTTGAGTGAAGGTAACCTCTTGACGGTGCCTTAATTTTGACATTTTTATAGACTTGCTTTAATTGGGACATTTTCACAGCCTTAGAACTGTAAGTGTCCAACTTAATAAATTCTTCCTCATAAAAGCCATTCTGCTTCTGGTATTTCACGTTCTGGCACCTAGCAAACTATGACAGAGAGGCAAAACGAGAATGCCACTGGCAAATCCTCATGAAGAAACCAAGAGAGAAAGCTAACAGATATTCCTGTCTGCCTTTCCAGCAGAAAGAGGTATCTATTTTAGCATATGCTAATCCTATTTTCTTGGGTTGAATATTTTATTCAAGTGAAGATGTATTTTTAAATTTACTTATTAATTTAAAAAATTTAATAAACAAACTAAAACATTAATATGTGATCATTCTGTTCTACATGTATAATCAGTAATCAAGTGAAGATATGTTTAATGAGTTTTAATTTTTGAAAGAAATTAGATTTAACCCAACAAATCCATAAGCAGTGAAATAGTATTACAAATTGGAAGGCCAGAAAAAACAACAAATATGTGATCAATATGAAACAATTCTAGCATCTCCCAATATGCTGCTTTGTTTGTGCAAGGAAATCTAATTTGAAAATTGATTTTCCTTATATTTTGAATGTTTCTTGCCTCTGCCCCACTAGTAACTTGCAATTGTTAATGAATCATCCCATGATAATCTCACATTTAAATGTATATGTCTCACTCTTTCTCTTTCTGTCTTTCTCTGTCTCCCTCACCCTTCTTTTTCCTTTCTTTTGATTGCTTAATTTGATGATCTTAGAAAATTCTACTTCTCATTCTCAAGAATTCCACAAGACTTTGACACATTAGGTTTTTATTTTTCTTCCTAAGTTACTTCTCTGGAATTTATTGGGTCTGGGTCCTTTCTTTCTAAATTAATTTCCTTCAACTTGATGAATAATTTTGTAATTTTTAAAATAAAATTACCCTTCTTTTCCTTTCTCTTTGCTTTATCTAGAATTATTTAAGTATAGTTTCCATCATTGATATTGTTTCCTATCATTTGTCTCCAATATTCTAGGTCTGTATTTCTTACCCTTACTCTTTAGGGAATTTACCTAATATTTTCTTCAATATTTCTATCTATGGTTTCATTTCTTCTATAATATTTTCAAATATAAATAACTCTGTCTGCTTTTAGGAGGTATTTTTAACCAGTAGTCTTTAGAGGGTTTCTCTTTTTTGCCATAAAAGATTTTTCTGCATGTTTGTGTTAATGTTTAATTCTCTTCCTTGCAATATCTCTGGTTATTAGGGTACTCTTACTTCTGTCAATATTATTTTTCTTTTGTTCTCTGTTTTTGAAATTATAGATCATCCAAAAACATCTGAGAATCTTCAGCTTCAAATTCATATTTAAGAAAAGGAAATATATTACAAGTGCAACATGCATGGATCTTGATGAACTGAACTTCATTGTAAAGGTATGTGAAGATTTTAAGGGGATTTCAAGGAGTCAGAAAAAAACATATATATTGTCCCAATTGAGTGAAGATTGTTACCAGCATCACATGAAAGTTCTTGAGAATAATCAATGGCTTCACATTTTATATTATCTATATTCACTAAAAAATTTCATTTCCTTGATCTCTCATTCACATCTCCCTTATACCGTGCCTTTTATCCCCAACCTGTTGCTTCTTTGCTTCAACATCTGCAGTCTGTACATTCCATTATTTTTTTCATGGAGGTAGTAGATTCTTCACTTTTAGGGTAGAGCACATGTGGAATTTTAGTCCCTTTGTGTACAAACACTCCTATAATACAGGGTACATAATGAGTCCCCTCTTTTGTGACTTCTTTCCTCATTGTCTTTGTGTTTATGCATATAAACTTTACTCATAATTTAGCTATTCTTTGTCTTTGTGGAGTAAGTAGAGAAAAATATTTAAATCCGTTATTGTAATCCTAATTTTGTTGTGCTAACTTTCATTTGTATTTTTCTTTCTAATGCACACAAAACATTTTAATAGTGCAACTAAATAAAATAGTGTCCTGATTTGAAAGGATGTATGTACCCTTGGAAAGCCATGTTTTAATCAAAATCCCATTTCATAATGGCAGAGTAATCCCTATTCAATACTGTATGTAATTAGATCATCTCCCTGGAGATGTAACCCAATCAAGAGTGGTCATTAAACTGGATTAGGGGAATGTGTCTCCACCTATTTGGGTGGGTCTTGATTGGTTTTCTGGAGTCCTATAAAAGAGCAAACATTTTGGAGAATGAGAGATTCAGAGAGATCAGAGAAGAATGACATAGCCACAAGAAGCAGAGAGCCCAAGCCAGTGACCTTTGGAGAGGAAGTAGGAAAACATTTCCTGGGGAGCTTCATGAAACAGGAAACCAAGAGAAAAAGCTAGCAGATGACACCTTGCTCACAAGGTGCCCTTCCAGCCGGAGAGAAACTGGAACTGTGTTCACCATGTGGCTTCTCACTTGAGAGAGAAACCCTGAACTTCATCTGCCTTCTTGAACCAAGGTATCTATCCCTGGATGCCATTGATTGGACATTTCTATAGACTTGTGCAATTGGGACATTTTCTCAGCCTTATAACTGTAAACTAGCAACTTATTAAGTTCCCCTTTTTAAAAGCCACTCCAGGGTGGGCCACAGTGGCTCAGCAGGTAAGAATGCTTGCCTGTCATGCTAGAGGACCCGGGTTCAATTTCCGGTACCTGCCCTTGAAAAAAAAAAGGTCATTCCATTTCTGGTATATTGCATTCCAGCAACTAGCAAAATAGGAAAATAGGTATTGTATATTTATATATGCTATTGAAAATTGGATCTTACTGGCAGAGTTGCTCTTCCAACATAAATACAGAAAATGAGTAAAATATGGAGACTTTTTCCTGGCAGTTGACATGACAGAGCATGCAAGACAAGGGATATTGAATAACAATATTTGAAAATATGATTCAAATTTTATTTTTGCTGTAATGTTAATGATAAGCATTCATATCATGTTGTATTGATTCAAACAGAGGTTTCTGTCATTTTTTACATTCTCCATAATGTTTCCTCTTTTAAAGGATTTCAGTACATTAATCAAGGCCCACCTAGAGTGGGAGGAGTCACATCTCCATCTAATCAAAAGATCATGCCTAAAACTGGGTGTGCTATATGATCATGGAGAAAATCTAATCAAATGTTTCCAACCTACAATATTGAATCAGGATTAAAAGAAACAGCTACCCCCACAATATTGCTTTAGGATTAACCCATGGTTTTTCAAACCAGCAAAGTATACATTCCATTCAATAGGTAAACAACTTGAGTGATATAAAAATATATAATAATAAAAAGTTTAACCTATTGTTTTGTAACAAAGAATTTGTAAAAATGTTGTGAATTCTTTTTTTTTAATTTTACTTTATTTTTTAACATTGGTGGTCACCAGGAATCGAACCCGGGTCCTCTGGCATGGCAGGCAAGCATTCTTGCTTGCTGAGCCACCGTGGCCCGCCCATGTTGTGAATTCTTAATAATAAAAATCACTCATTCCCTTTCAGTTTTTGAGTAAAAAATGTTCAAGACCCTATGTATACATATAGGTAACTTATCCATACTTATCTGTGCTTTTAGTGAGAAGGAAATAATACAGGGAAAAGTACTTTAAGACAGGTTTCTTGGTCATTCTAACTGACTCAGTTACCAACAAATGTTATTATAGGGCTAAAAACTGTAGTATTTTTTAGAACATATCATTATTATTAATTTTTTTCTTTATTACTTATTATATATCTTTCATTAATTATTGTGTTAATTATTATGGTTTTAAAATTGAGTACACTTTCAGCTTATTGAGCTAAATGACATGCACTTTACTCATTATATACATTTCTGAGACAATATGCTATAAATATGCCAGGAATATTAAAAAACATAATCTTTTTTGGAATACCTAATCTAAGAAAAAGACAAATTTAACATTCCTACCTACTGAATTTCATCCTTAGGAAAATCTGGTTCTGTTACCTTGAATAATTCAGAGAGCAGACAATAATAGGATTTGAATATTAATTCTTTGTTTTATTATTTTCACAACTGCTTATATAAGGATTTTAACTACTTTTGAGTATGATATGAAATTTAGTCTAAAAATAAATAGGCTACTTTTGTCTCCATTGTCTATTTTAATTGGTATCAGCCAATAATAAAATCTTTCTGAGTATTTAGTCATTCAGTATGTCCTATTTTTTGTCAGTGTTTGCATATTTATAGTTAGAATTGTAAATAACTATACCTTGCAATTAGTCTTCTGGAGTAGCTTCCATGGCCCTGCTTCAGTAGAATCAGTGCAGTGAGTCAAACCCCAGATGTAATTGGAAATATCATTGCTCTCATCACCAGACTTTACTTTGGTGGGAGGCAAAGGTTTTAGATGTGTAGATTGGGAGCCTACCTGGGGAGAATTGGACTGGCAGAAGGTTCATAAAAAGCCCATCCCCAAGGTAGGTAGGATCTAGGTGACCAGCAGAGGACACTGCAGACCCATGGGAATGGGTAAGGAGAAGAACAAGAGAGGAAATGAAGAAAGATGATAACATCATGGACATTGCCTATGGACATCATCATCATGGACACATCTATGGGATGTGTTTTCAATTTTTACTAAGTGAGAGAGGAAACTACAGATATCATGAGCAGAGAAGTGATATGATCACACGTATATTGGACTTGATCACTCTCTGACAAAAACAGACAGTTCAGGGAACAGATTGGCATGGAGAACAGAAAGCTATTGCAGTACTTTTGTTGTGAGGTTGTGAGTTTGATAGTCTTGGACAGTTAGTTATTGGAAAAGTGGGATAGGAGTAATGTTTCTGGGCATATATTTCATTATGTAGCATAAAATACTTTTCATCATTAAAAGTCATTTATTGTTTGTTTATTTACTTAGTCTACCATAAAATCTTGGGTTAAACTATTCAGATTAAGATTTTTTTAGCTTTCATTTTTGAAAGTAATTCATTTTATACCTATAATTCTATAATCATAATATTACATTTAGAGGGGCAAAACAATCAATAAACACACCATCTAAATATGCAAGCATTCCAAATCCTCATAGATTGCTTATTTGGTTATACAAATAACTGTTTTTTCTATAAATTTGCAAGTTTCTCTTCTCCCCTCCACCCAGACAAGGCTTATTACATAAATTCACTTTCACTTATATAATATATTTTTATTTGATTGTCTTAGAAGTGTCTCTTTATTTACAGTACTTTGGAATTTTACAAGGATATGTCATGGTATAGTAATTTTATTTCTATTTCAATTTGTGGCTCTGGGTTTTTACATCCTTTTATAAAAATGCATTTATTTCATTCTGAGTAATGATCTTTTTATTTTATTTTTTGATAGTTTTATTCTCTTTCCTTTCTTTTTCCTCATTTTGGAATTTTATTAGTTGGCTTTCATTGTTGATATCATTGTCAAAACTATTCTCTTAAATTTTCAATTTCTCTATTATATAACGACATCTAGGAATGTGCAGCAACACTTTTTCCAGCATTAAAAAGGATACTTTTATTTCTGAGAGAGAATTTTCACATATTTAAAACTAGCTCTAATTTACTGAGCTATTTTATGTCATTAGAGGGATAATTTAATATATTTCCCCTATGATAACATTTAATATGGGTTTTAGGTTGTTTTCTATTATCTGGAATGGTTGTTTCCACTTCATTTTTAATTCTTTCAATAATATTTTTCTTATGTTCCTGCCTTTAAATTAGATACTTTTCCCAAGCATATGATGACCCTAAAGTGTTGGTTCATAATTAAGAGGATGTCATTTATTTGTGGTAGAATGAAGATCATCTGGGCTTGTAAAAAGCTCAAGTTCTTTGACCAGTGCTACAGAGATTTTAAGGGTTTTAAACATCAATTATTCCAAAGAGTCATTTCCTCCAAAAAGGGATTGTCCAAGTTCTGCCTGTGGAGGGCTCACCACCAGAATTTGACAAATCTTTAGAAAAAATTAATGCACCACATTATTAAATATCTGAATACCCTTAGAAATGAATAGCTTTCATTCCCACCTCCAACTTTTGCAGTGCCTTTTATTCTCCAGTTTGATGCTTCTCTATTTCGGCCTTTGCAGCCCCTACTTTCCACCAATTCTGTTGGGATATAATCATTTCTTCAATCTTGAAGTGGAGATCAGTGGTGTAGTTTATCCCCTTTTGTATGAATTCTCTTATCATACAAAGCACCTTCTATTTCCACATTGTAGTGGCTTCTTTCCTCATTTTCTTTGGCTTAGTAGGGACAAATTTTCTCTTAATTTCATTTTCATTCTATTGCTTTAAGGGAAAAAGTAGAGATAAATGTGTTTTACATGTCATTGTAACAAGAAATATATTTTGTTTAATTTCATTTGTACTTTTATTGTCTAATGCACAAAACATTATATTTTATATTAAAACAATGTAAGGACTTGCACATCTAGACATAGCAACATAACAGTATCATAGTGCTAACTCTCCAAACATGTATATCATTTCGCAAAATTTGTAATGAATAAAAATAGGAGAAAATTATTTTCAGGCAATGGATTTGAGACAGAGAACACATATTGTGAGTCCTGAAAAAATAATAGAAAATATGATGCCATTTTTTGGACTGTGAAGGCAATGATAAAATTGTTGTCCTACTTTGAAGGTTTCAGAACTGAGGTCAGCCTTCCAGTAGTTACAGAACTCTCCCAGTCCAAAATGTATATTGGCAAATATTAATTTCAAAAAATGGAATTAATAGCCGAAAGCATGAAAATGGTTGAAAACATTCCTTATTACTCAAAGTAACTGTGTTTGAGCATGATAGGAAAGCAGTAAAATTAAATTAACCTTAAAGAAAACTTAGATTGAAATGGGTTCAAGTATAATTCAGTGGTAGAATTCTTGCCTGGCATTCAGGAGACCCACGTTCAATTCCCCACCCATGCACTTCCTAAAACAAAGAAGCAAACAAAGAAATAAAAAACAAACAAACATTCAACAAATGGTGCTGCAATAACAGGATACTCACATGGAAAAAACATGAAATGTGACTATGACAAGATTGAATATATATAACCTAGATTGAATAAGTATAAATTAATAGCAATAGATTGAAAAGCAAGCAATAACATAAAGAGATAAACACTAGATTCAACACTATTATACATTTCCATACCTTATGTGAATGTTGCAAAATATCTCAATAACAAATTTATATCTATATTTACATTTTCATCTATATCTATGTCTATGTCTATACCTGCATTTTAATATCCAATAAGCAATCATTCAATGAATATATCCTTTTAATCTTGAAAAGGCAGAGTCTTTATTCATCGAAGACATTTTGAAGACTGTAAGCCATTTATTTTGTAGAATATCCATCAATATAGAATGGTGAGTGGAAGGAAAAAGAAGTAAAAAGGAGATAAGACATGAGCGCTAGATTTAGGGGGTTGCCTGAAAAGAGCAGTGAGCTTCAGTTAAAAGTCTACCAGCCTCAGGGTCATCCACAAAATAAGAACTGAGAATAAACTCTTTTGAAAACACTAATCTCCTGCCATCTGATTTTGTGAAAGACCCCTTTTACCACCTTGTTAATGCTAATGGAATGAAATATACAGGAAATGGACTGGCTTTTATAAACTGGATTAATTAAGTTACAAGTTTACAGTACTAAGGCCATAAAAATGTCCAAACTAAGGCATCCAGAGATAGATACCTTGACCCTGAAGAAAAGCCAAATGGTGTTTAGGATTTCTCTGTCCACTAGGAAGTCATGTGGCTGGTGTATGAGATCCTTGCTCATGGTTCATTGCATTGTGCTTCTGATTTCAGTGGTTTCCTCTCCAAGCATCTGGAGGCTCTCTCTTAGATTCTCAGTGTCGGCTTTCTCCAAGTTCTGAGTTGCTTAGCATCTCAGGGAAGGCCCCTGGCAATATTTGTTGGGATCTGGTTCCTAATGACTTTCCAAGCATCTGTGTCAGCACTCCCAGCATCTCCAAATGTTTGTGTCTGGTCTTCCTCCAAAAATATTTCCTTGTGTTGGCTCTTTTGAGGATTTTAGTAAAGTCCACATTGCATGTGTGGAGTCACAACCCCATGAAAATAATCTAATCAAAAGCTCACAGTCACAACTGAGTAGATTACATCTCCAGAGAAAGAGCCTAACCAAGGTTTCCACTCTAAACAATGGGTCTGCCCTTGCAAGATTGAATCATGATTAGGAGAACATGGCTTCTCTTCTGTACATTACATTTTCAAACCAGTATTCACCTCTTGGCCATATTCAACAAAACCAAAAGCAGAAAGCTCTTTGATGCAGTCCAATTTGTTTAGACTCCAGGTAACAAAGAAGACTTGAGAAAGACAAAAGGTAGCTTTGATGAGGTAAACAAAAATGTCTACACACCAGATATTTATTCCTTTTTCTATATCCTAATTGAAATGTTTTTCTGTTTCTGAACACATGGATTCACATGTTTTATAGTTTTAAGGAAATGTCAGCCATTTTTCTTCTTTTATTCTCTATTCTCCATAATAATTAACTTGCTATATGTTAAATTTTGCACAAGTGTGTAAGTGTGTGTATGTGTATGAAATTTCATTTATTTCTCTGTGCAATATTTAGTGTTTTTCAGGTCTATTTACATTTTCGTCTTCTATCTTGTATCTTCATTTTTTAGTCTTTTGTTTAATCAATAAATTGCTTCAATTTATTCAAGTTCCATATATTTGTCTTTCAAATCTGTGTGGCCAATTATCATATCCACATTTGTTTTTTGTTAAAATATTTTTAACAAAGTGTTTTCACATTTTTCATTTGTTAAAAGAATTTTTAAGTATGTGGCACAAAGTCAATTCAAATTATAGCAATTTTATTATATATTTATTATATAGCTTCTGGCATATAAAGAAATCTGTTTATTGCATTTGTTTGTGTACAGTTCTAAATATATATATTGGGAATGCATAAAATAGCTAACATGAAATTTCTTATCCATTTATAAAAATAGAAAAAATTGAAATATTCAATAAGTCAAAAAGATAAAATCACAATTCAGCAAAATCCTAGGTAATTGTGATAAAAATAAATGTAAATCAAAATATTAAGATAAATATAATATTTTATTAACTTTTCAAAATGATGGTAATTTCATTATTTACACAAAGTTGACAAAAATGCTAACAGTGAAAGATTTCATAGTACTTATGTAAAGTGTTTAACATATTTTTCAACACATCTGTCTAATTCAAATGCTCTTTTATTTTAGGTAGTGAAATCATAATAGAGGCATGCATTCAATCAAAAATATAAATTTTAAATTTTAGGCATTTTAAAATAAAATACAAAGCAGTATATGTTTGGAAGCTCTAAGTCCAAAATTAAAATGTTGGGAGCATCACACTTTCTCTTAAAGCTGTAGAATTATGGTTGTGGAATTCCAGCATTATATGACTCAAATTCTGCCTTTGCCATATGAATACTTCTCTCCCTCTCTTTCCTCTTCTAACAAAATTTATTTTTCTTATAAGACCTCTAGTAATATTGCATTAAATACACACTGATTTAACTTGCCCTCACTTTAAGTAATAGGATATTTGAAGATCTTAATTGCAAATGAGCTCTCTTTCAAAGGACAAAGTTTAGAACATGAACATCTTTGTGTGGGACCTAACTCATTCCACAAAAGAAGGTAAATAAGGCAAAGCAAACACAACTTTTATCTGTATAAATGAATCCAAAATAAAATTTGTAAGAGTTATATAAAACACCCTGTTTTAGTTTGTCAAATCTGAAAGAATACAATATACAAGAAATGGAATGGTTTTTAAAAAGGAAATTTATTAGGTTGAAATTTTACAGATCTAAGGCTATAAAAATGTCCAAACTAAGGCATCCAGTGAACAGTACCTTGATTCAAGAAAGGCTGATGGGTCTGGAACACCTCTGTCAGCTGGGAAGGCACGTGACTGGCATCTGGTGGAGTCTTCAGCTTCTAATTTCAAGCACCTTCCCTAAGGTTGTTTTCTTTCCTCATCTCCAAAGGTCTCTGACTGCAAGGGTTCTGAAGTTTTCTCCAAAATTCTTCCCTCTTAAAGGCCTCCAGTAGGCAACCCAAACTTGAATGGGTGGAGACACATCTCCATGGAAGCCACCTATTCAAAAGGTCCTACCCACAACTGGGTGTGTCAGATCTCAATGGAAGCAACTTATTCAAAAGATCCCAATGAGCATTATTGAATGACAATTTTAAAACATCAAGGTTAGTTATAGGCATGAACTGTACCAAGGCAAAATTCTCCTCTAACTCTGGACCTGTAAAACTCAGAAATTTTCTGCTGCCAATATATAAAGGAGGGATAGTCATAAGGTGCATATTCCCATTTCCATAGGGAAGTATTGGAAAGAACAGAGTAGACACATGTCCCAAACAGTTTCAAAAATCTGCAGGGCAAACTCCATTGGGTTTCCAAGACTCAGAGTCAATTATCCTCAGGGCTCTAGAAAGTATCAGTCTCATCCTTCCCAAAAGCCTATGCAGCAGTCTTTCTCACTCCAAGTCCTGGAATATGGTATGCAACCTTGTGGGACACTGGAGAGACTAACTTTATCTCAGCTTTACCATCCCCAATTATCAGGGCACCACCCCAGCTCTCTGTCCTCTCCTAGGCACATGCTCAACCCCTCAAATCAGTGGGGCAGCACCAAGGCTCTTGCTAATTCTCAGAGAACATGCTCCACCCTCTCACAAGCCTGAGGCACCAAAACTCTTGGAGGCAGAAGGCCTGCTTCCGCCTTTGGGGTAAACTCAGCCTCTCCATGTGGATAGGTGGGTCCACTCTTCTGAACCAAGGTTTCTTTGCTTCAGATTTTAACTTCCATGGTTCTTCTCCTGAACTCAATTTTCCTTTAATTTGTCATTTTCTATCCCTTTCTGTCCATACTGGCATTGTTTCTGAATATACTGATACCACAACACTCTTCTTGGTTTTCTATTTAGTATGTAAGCATCAAAACCATAAGACTATAGTACTTTGCAGAAACTGTTCCTGGATAACTCCATCTCCAATTCTGGTTTTCTCTGAAATGGCTGACTGTTTCCAAGTTTGGTTAACTCCTCATGTGGGACACTTCTACAAGGAACCAGGCAGCATTTTCCACATTTAGTTTGGAAATCTCTTCCACTAAGTACCACAGCTTGCCAATTTTAAATTTTAACTTCCAGCCCAAATCAGGAAACAATTTGGCTAAATTATCTGCTGCTTTGGAACAAGGAACACCTTCCTTCAAGTTTGCAATAACACAGCATCATTTCTGTTTAAGGTCTTATCAGAATCATCCTTAGAGTCCACAATTCTACCAGCATTCTCTTTAAGGCATTGTGGTAGTTAGATTCAGTTGTCAACCTGGCCAGGTGAAGGCACCTAGTTCTGTTGCTGTGGACATGAGCCAATGGTATGTGAACCTCATATGTTGCTGATTTACATCTGCAGTTGGTTAGGAGGCATGCCTGCTGCAAGGACTAATGTTTGACTTAATTGGCTGGTGCTTAAATGAGAGAGCCTAACGTAGCACAGCCCAAGCATCTCAGCATACCTCATCTCATCGCTCACAGCTCAGCCCAGGCCTTGGGAGGTGCAGAAAGAAATCACCCTGGGGAAAGTTGTTGGAACCCAAAGGCCTGGAGGGAAAGCCAGCAGAGACCAATCTGTGCCTTCCCACATAAGAAAGAACCTCAGTGGAAAGTTAACTGCCTTTCCTCTGAATAACTAACAAAATAAATTCCCTTTTATTAAAAGCCAATCCATCTCTGGTGTGTTGCACTCCAGCAGCTAGTAAACTAGAAGAGGCATTATAGGCCCTCTCTTTCAAACTGTTCACAATTCTTTGGGAATATTTTTCTTATCCATTAAAAAACATTTAAAAATGTTTGTTATTTGCAAGGTGCAGTAGTGCCCCCACTTCCCTGGCACCAAATCTGTTTTAGTTTTTTAAAGCTTCTGGAATGCAATATATGAGAAGTGGATTGTATAAACAATTTAAAAAGGAAATTTAATAGCAAGTTTACAGTTATAATGCTCTAAAAATATCCAAACTGAAGCATCCAGAGAAAGTTACCTTGAGAAAGGAAAGGCCAATGGATCTGCCACACCGGTGTCAGGTTAGAAGGCCTGTGACTAACATCAGCTTGGGTCTGTGGCTTCTCATTTCAAACCTGCTCCTTGAGGTTGTTTTCCTTCTCTATTTCAAAAGGTCTCTGACTGTGTGGGCTCTGAAGCTTTCTCCAAAATGCTTCACTCTTAGCAGACTCCTGTATGTAATCACACCTTGAAAGGGTAGGAATACATTTCCATGGAAAACACCTAAATAAAAGGTTCCACCCTTACTGAATGGGTCACATTTCAATAGAAACAATCTAACTAAATAATTCCACCTACCAGTATTAAATGAGGGTTAAAGAACATGGATATTTTGAATGCACAAAGTTTCAAGCCAACACAAAACATGTTTTATTACACATGCAGGACAAGCAGATATTTTGATATTTATAAAATAAAAATAATCCATTCTTAGCATGTATTTTGGATTATTTTTATGGTAGATATTTCTGATATTATTATGCTTTATCACCATATCATTATTAATTAATTAATTTTATTTCAAATTTTATGGACGTTTTGAGGTTTATCCTTGTTGTACAAAATATCAGAACTGCATTTTGATGCCAGAACAGTATATGTTGAAACATTTTGTTGAGTAAAATAAGCTAGAAACAAAAGAACTATTATTGTATGATTCCATTTTTATGAAATGTCAAGAATGCAAAATTCATAAAGATTGAAAGTAAGTTAAAGTTTACCAAGAGGCAAGAGAGCATGAAAAATATTTGAAACATCTACAACTTTATTGGTTTTGTTACATTATTTCTGGGCTACTCCTAACAAAGTAAAATATACTTCATTTTTGTGCACATTTCCATGAGTATTCACCAAATACTACCACAAAAATCAGAATACAGAAAAGTATCCTTGATGCTGCCACATGAGAGATGTCAAACTCTCATCAACTCTTACCTCCAGTAATGACAGATCAATTCTGTAATTTCAACCTCTTCAACAAGTCATATAAATGATATGAAACTGTAAAGCAGATATAGAACTCTTGATTGATAGTTTTTCTCTTTCAGTGTATTATATATATTTTCCCATTGCCTTTTTGCCTCCATACTTTCTGCTGAGAGAGCCACACTTAGTCGTACCAAGATTTTCTTGTATGTGAAAGGGAAAATGTATGTGCTTTTCTCCTGCTGTTTTCAGAATTCTGTCTTTACTTTTATACATCTGATTATTAAGTGTCTAGGCATAGGTCTATTTAAATCTATTCTGTTTAGGGTATGCTGCACTTCTTGGACCAGTAGTATTATATTAATGATAAGAGTTGGGAAAATTTCATTGATTATCTCCTCCATTTTTCTTTCTGCCCACTTTCCTCTCTCTTCTCCTTATGAAACACTCATAGCATGTATATTCATGCACTTCATATTGTCATTCTGTTCCCTAAGAGCCTGCTCAAATTTTTCCATTTTTCCCTATCTTATTTTGTGTATACAATTTCAGATATCCTGTCTTCTGGTTCACTATTCCTTTGTTCTGTCTCTTAAAATCTGCTGCTATATGTCCTCATTTTGCTTTTAATCACTTATATGTTTTCTTTCATTCCCGTAAGTTCTGCCATCAGTTTTTTCAAGCACTCAAGTTCTTCAATATGGACACCTTGTTTTTTCTTTATAACCTTCATGTTTTTTTCATATTTTCCCTCAACTCATTGAATTGATTTAGAAGATGTTCTAGCATCATTAAATATTTATTTCAATTCATGAATCTCAGTTGAGGGGTTAGCTTGTTCCTTTGGTTGGGACAGATCTTCATTTTTACTGCTATAAGTTATGAATTTTTGCTGGTGTCAGTGTATCTGATTTTTGTGTTTAGTTTATTATAGAGGTCATTTTATTTCTTTTGTTTGGGATTTTCCTATTGGTCATGTTTGATCTCCATCTGTTCACCTCTCTCACCAGATAGTTTCAGTTTTGTTCTTCTACACAGTCACCTCCAGAACCAGCATGTACAGTGTTTGGCCTCAGGGATGGGAGCATACACTGAACACTACAGCAATGTCTCTGTGGGAAAAAGAAGCCTGCTTTCTCCCATTGTTGCTCTGTTTATCATCATCGTCAAGACCTAGGTTTTTAGTGTTTTTTTTGACAGGAAATCACCATTACGTTTTGTATGTTTTTTTATTAGCTCCAGGTGGAGTTTTTAACTGTCACTTCCCCCACACTCTGGATTATTTCTGATCCCACCATGAAGAGACCTCAAATCGGCTAATGTGAGATTTGGGGAATGGAGACCCCTTACCCTGCCATCTTTCCAAGGAAGTCTCCTTTTAGAAAGAAATCAAAAGGTTATTGAGTGAGTCTGGATAAATTCCACTCTCAGCTTTCCACGATCCTGACACCTCACCTTTCTCCCTCAGTTGGCAGGCAGAAACAGGATAAACTGTTCCTGAATTCTCCTCCTTCAACTTTCCAGAACAAAGGGGAAAATTCCACCATTGTAACCATTTATCTTCACACTCTCTCCCTCTCTTCATCCTTGGTTAAAACCCTTTGTGCATAAGGCCACATGGAAGCTGATGTTTAAGACCTAGGTTTTTTTAAGCTCACTGCATTAATAGTTGGGTCATCCATGTTTATCAGCCAAAACAGTATTGAGTTCTCATGCAGTGGGTATAGACCTGTTCCAGTCAGCATGAAATAATGTTGGGAGTAGTCTCTCAAAAATTCATTCAATTCTTTTGCATTTTATGCCTGCTCAGTGGATGGCATTGTTCAATAACTTTTTTTTCTTTATATGCTGTATGGCAGGGTCACATTTCATTCTTTTCCCATGTGAGTATCCCCTTATTGCAGCACCATTTGTTGAATTTTTGTTTTTGTTTACTTGTTTGTTTGTTTTGGGGAAAGTGCATGGGGTAGGAATTGAACCCTAGTCTCCCAAATGGCAGGTGAGAATTCTACCACTAAACTGCCCTTGTACCTCTCTATTCAGTGACATAACCATTCTCATAGATGTGTGTCTTCAGAGCACAGGCTGCACTTCATCAGGTCAGGCTGACTGCAGGTATCATTTCTCTCATTTTCTCAGCAAAAATCTGCCTCAATATGGGTATGTGTCCTCTAATTTATATGTGTTGACGTATACCCTCGTTTGTCCCAGTCTTTAGCCTTCCCCCATTCAGGGAGCAGATCTCTCACTGCTGCTTCTCACAGGAGTGGGGTGAGGACATTCAAGCCTAGGACTGAAAATGCAACTTCTGTACACATTTTCTCAGACTGTCTGTCTCTCACTGACCTGGGACTTGAAATGTTCTCTCATGCTCCCAGCTCTCCAATAGGTGAGGATCTATTCTACTGCTGTGAGAGAGCACATATTCTGTGTTCCCAGAGGGAGTGGTCCCAGCTGTAGTTTCTCTGCCTATCCCAAACTGTGTGACTGAGGGAGGAAGAGAGAGGACTAGTGTCCAGGACAGAAATCTCCTACTTTATATTCTACTTCAATCAAGATTTGTAGGTTCTCTCATTAGTCCATATCCTCCTTCAGATTTCTGAACAAATCATAATTGCTGTTTTTTAACATTGAAACTCTGTGGAGAGATTTTTAGTAACTGTTTATGTTGCCATGTTGATGATGTCACAAAATTGCATATTTCATCCTGTATTTGTCCCAAATTATTGCTCAAATCAATAGACCATTCATTTACTTGATGTGTGGTATTTCATCAGAAGAAAGAACTTCATTTTATTTATCAATAAATGAAACAATAATTTTGTGATTGTTACTAGGTTCAGATAATGGTTGTTTTATAGTTATATACAAATATTATAAGAAGAAATGTAATAATCAACAAAAGAAGACCCATCTGATGATCTGCTTATGTGAGGATAATATCCAAATGTTTCTTTAGAAAACATAAATAACATCCTAGTCAGGACTACTTGGTAACTGTGCCCAGCTCCATCAGTTACCAAATCTGTGACTTGGTAGATGTTCATTATTCTTTAAGTGCACAAATATTCAAATGGAAATGGCAATATTAGATGTCTCACAGGACTTCTATTATGAAGGAATATTGACTATACTCAAGTGCAGAAATTGGACACCAAGCATAAGATCATCAACATCACTAACAAGATCATTGTTTTCAATACAAGACATGCTTTTGTCCTCCATTTCCAATTTTACCAGAAGAACAGAAAGAGAAAAATGAATCCTGGAGGTAAGGAATCATAAGTAGAAAGGGAAGTAAACAATCAAGAATATGTGTTAAAATTGATGTGGAACCTGGAAAAGCACATGTCTTTTTTATGAAAGAAAATAAAGAACTGTAAAAGAGAAAAGGAAGAGAGAAAGAAATAGCTCAGTTAGATAATAGGAAAAAGAAAGGGAAGAAGAGTGAAAGGAATGACAGTGGAAGGAAGGAAAAGCACAAGAATAAATAAAAATGTAATTGTGTCCTATGCAAAATGAATTAAAATTCAGAAGTAAATTTAAATTGAGAAGGAATAAAGTTAATGTTATTAGAATAACAGGTAAAATTAAAAACATCCCATATAACTCTAAGAAATGCATGTAAATACATTTCTGTAAAACTAAAATTAGAAATACAAAATGTAGAGATTAAAGGAAACATGACCTCTGATAATATTGATGTTTCTTTACACGTGACCCTAGTAAATTCTTATTTCTCAACATGCCCTGTATAGTGAGTGCCAGTTGCCTTGCTTTAGCATTAATCTTAAAACTGTCATCATGTCATTTGGGCCACTGTGACTCAGCAGAAGAGTTCTCACCTGCCATGCTGGAGACCTGGGTTTAATTCCCAGGGCCTGCCCTTGAAAAAAAAAGTCATTGTATTAGTTAGGGTTCTCTGGAGGAACAGAATCAACAGGAAATATTCATAAAAATTTTATATGAATTTTTATTCATATAAGTGTCTCACATAACCATGGGAATGTACAGCCCAAAATCTATTGGGCAGACTGTGAAGCTGATTCTGATGGAGGGTCTGGATGAACTTCACAGGAGAGGCTTACCAGCCAAAGCAGGAAGAGAATCTGTCTCTTCTGAATCCTCTTAAAAGGCTTCCAGTGATTAGATTAAGCATCACGCATTAAAGAAGACACTCCCCTTGGCTGATTACAAATGGAATCAGCTGTGGATGTAGCTAATGTGATCATGACTTAAGTCTATGAAATGTACTCATAGCAAAAGACAGGCCAGCACTTGCCCAACCAAACAGGTACCACCACTTGGCTAAGTTGACACATGAAACTGACCATGACAGTGATCATATGATAAGTGATTGGTAACACCTATTAAAAGTATATTCTTGTCATAAATTATATTAAAGGCTGTTCTGAATATATTATTTTTAAAGTAGAAAAGGAATTAATTATGTTACACAACTCTTAGCTCCCTGAGCTGATAAAAATCTTTGACTAAACAAAAAATACAAAAATAAAATCACAACATATACATCCTCATTATAACTATTTCAAAAATAAAATTAGAAGAGCACAACTGGGAGCTGTAATAAGAATATGAAAATCTTGATAGTCTCATAAAATCACCCCAAATAGGAGACAGTTTTTTGATGGTGAAGATGAATGAGAAATAAACCGTATTCTTCAAATGTAGAATCTGTTGATAGGAAATAAATAACTTGAATTTTCACTGGACATGAAAATGTCAAAGCATTCATAAAAATTCAGATTCATTTAATATTGCAAGTTTTTTGAAGTCTACTGAGGAGTAATAATGGAATATAGCTATTTAATAATTATTTTAAAAATTTAATAACTGAAGTTGATTCTTATAAAGCAAGTCATGTTATACATGTTTAGCTTTAATTAGTGTGTTACTTAGGAATAGCAAGTGAACAATACCTGTGTGCTGGTTTGAAAGGATGTATGCACCCTAGAAAAGCCATGTTTTAATCAAAATCCCACTTCATAAAAGTAGAATAATCCCTATTCAATACTGAATGTTTGAAACTGTAATCAGATCGTCTCCCTGGATGATGTGATTTAGTCAAGAGTGGCTGTTAAACTGGATTAGGTGATGTCATGTCTCCACCCATTTGGGTGGGCCTTGATTGGTTTACTGGAGTCCTATAAAAGGGGAAATTTTGGAGAATGAGAGATTCAGAGAGAGCAGAGAATGCTGCAGCACCACGAAGCAGAGAGTCCACCAGGCAGCAACGTTTGGAGATGAAGAAGGAAAATGCCTCCTGGGGAGCGTCATGAAACTGGAAGCCAGGAGAGAAAGCTAGCAAATGATGCTGTGTTTGCTGTATGCCCTTCCAGCTGAGAGAGAAGCCCTGACTGTGTTCACCATGTGCCCTTCCACTTGAGAGAGAAACCCTGAACTTCATCGGCCTTCTTGAACTAAGGTATCTTTCCCTGGATGCCTTTGATTGGACATTTCCATAAACTGGTTTTAATTGAGCCATTTTCTCAGCCTTAGAACTATAAACTAGCAACTATTTAAAGTCCCCTTTTAAAAAGCCATTCTGTTTCTGGTATATTGCATTCCAGAAGCTAGCAAATTAGAACAACCTGTTTAATTGTTTTTCAACATATCTACTATAGCTATTAATTGGTGTATTACTTAAATATGTAGTAAGTGTTAAGCATTTACATTTGTTAGTTGATATCTTACTGCATTTTCATTTTTAAATTATTCCTCATTGGTTACAGATTATGGAAATTCTTTAAAATATGAAATTCTAATTGTAATAGCATTCCTGAATATAATGTTTTTCACTGTATTTTGAAAAAAACTGGAAAGATTTTAGATATAAGCTTATGAAGAAAAACAACTAAAAATAGTTTATTCTGTAACTCAATCTGGTCTCAATATAATTTAGGTTCAAGAAAGAAATGCCCTGAAAATAGTTCTATAGAAAGGAACACTGTATTACAGTTAGAATTGCTCTGCAAAGGACAGCAGAAATGGGATGAAGAATATTCAAATATTTCATTATCCCTTTCAAAAGTGTATTTTTCTCTGTTTCTGTTTTTTTGTGCAGCTAACTTTCTATTTGTGTTTCCTTGTTCAATATAAATTTTCATACTTCCAGATGATAATAGCAAATTAATAAAATAATTCTTAAAGAGCTCTATTAAAATTGTTTAAAGAGAAATAGGTACACACACACGTATGTATATGTGCATGTGTACTAATTTATATACATATAAACAAAAATGTAAATTGTATATTTTTTCTGGGGAAAGGACCTCGAAGCACCAGTTTTCAAGATGCTATTATTTGTAATTACTGTGAAAAAGCCTTGGCATTGGAAAGAAACCACACTTTGCATTACCCTGAAGGCTAACTTGGGAAATGGTAAAGAAATTTTCAATTGTCTGGATCACAGCATTAAGTAAATATACAAAATAATTGAGCAAACTTAAAATAATGGGTAGGAGCTCTCATCAATATAAAATCTACCTAGGTGGTGTAACAAAAGAGTCAGGAGTTAAAAAATGATTTTGATAACTCAGACATTAATAGATATTTCTTTTAACTTTCTACTGTATTAAGATAGTCAGAGGGAAATACCTGAAATATATGAACTGTAGTATAGCTGCCTGGACTTTTATAATGATTGTATAACAGTATTGCCTTTATATTGTCGTTATAAAAACTGTGTGGCTGATACTCACTTGTCCCCATTTATCTTGTTTTTCAATTTTAGAGTCTTATGATCACTAAAGGTATCCCTTAATATTTATTACTGAAGGGTCTTGACTGCCCAAATCAAACCCAATACAATTCCAAAACTATCTTGGTAGATGAAGATGGATCTAAGCAAAATTGGCCCACCTGACATGTAGAGTAGCTTCAATTTTACCTATAAGTGACCTAAACCTCATTATAATACTAAAAATCATGCCAGTAATAATATTAAGGCAATCATTTTCTTACACAATTTCTGTGACCAAGCATGTAATCAACTTGTTCATGCTCAATAATTAGACCACCACTAAACTTGACATCTTGAGTCATTTTGCTATCATAAAACTAGCCCATGATTTAGTACTATACAGTGATCAGAAGTATTGACATTCAGGGAGATGTATTTTTAGACTTATAGGTCATCTGATCTCCTGTTACATGCCTGGAAATAAGTTCTTTCTCTTCTGAAATACTGCCTATCTCAAGAAGGGTTTGACCATTTGAACAAATTAAGCAGTGAACTCAACAATTTCACTGGTATCAATTTGGCAACCCCAGAAAGTTCCTAAGAGGAGAGGGCATCTAAATGCCCAAAGTTCTGGAACACTACTATGATGAGTGAGCATTGTAATCAAGCCTCTTGTGGCTGCTACACTCTTTTAGTCTAGCAGCTTTGCAACCAAAATTTTTCTGTTTTCCCATCAACAAGAACCTTGGTGCCTTAATAGATACAAATAGAGAAAATGTTTCCAATTCCAAGTCTGGAAATCAGACAGGCTGAGTGGGTCATTCAGTAAAATTGGATCAGGAAATCAGAATAGAATTTTGTCTCCCCAGGAGCTGGGAATGAGACATGGATCCAGTTTTAAAAATTACCTTGCTTTTGGTATGACCTCTATACCTTTCTGTTTTTGAGTACTGCTATGGATGTGGTTTGAGGCCTAACTTCAATTTGTCTTTTGATTACACTTCTAGAAAATAAGTAATCCAAAAATTTTTATTAAACTTAACTAATTTTATTAATTTAATGAAGTTAAGTTTATGAAGCCTGATTACTTGTTAATTGGTGTGTGATATGGATATAATAAGTGTTTATTTACTCTTTAATTGTTAATCATTGCATTTCATTTCATTGTCAATTAAATGACAACATGAAACACAGGAATATATGCATTAGGGGTGTCTCAGAAGGAGAAGAGAAAGAAAAGGGACAGAAAGACTAATGGATGAAACACCCACTGAAAACTTCATCTCTTACAAAAGAGATGGATCTCTTACAGATCCAAGAAGGCAGCATACCCTAAAATAATATATCCACATAAATCTCCACAAAGACACTTACTAATTAGATTGTCAAAAGTAAAGGACAAACAGAGAATCTGAAAGTAAGAAGAAAAAATTGATCCACATATACAGGGTAAACATGAGATTATGTGCAGATATCTCAGTAGAAGCCATGCAGATAAGATGGCAATGATATGATCTATTTAAGATTATGAAAGAGAAAAACTGTCAACCAGAATTCCATTCCCAACAAAACTGTCATTCCAAATTGATGAAAATTTAAAATATTTTCAGACAAATAGTTACCTGAAGAGGTTGTGGCTAAAGGACCAGTGTTATGAGAAATACTAAATGTAGCATTACAAGCAGTTAGGAAAACACAGGAGAGACATGTCAGGAGAAGAGTGTAGAATGAAATCTATCAATAAGGGTAAAAAGAGAAAAAACCTTAGGACCTCTAAAATCCCAAAGACAAGATGTTAGCAGAAAGTGCTGGCTTTACTGTAATAACATTAAATATTAATGGATTAAAGTCCCAAATCAAAAGATATAGACTGTAAGAATGGATTGTAAAACAGGACCAAACTATATACTGTCTACAAGGGAATCAGTTTAGACCCAAGGACAGAAACAGATTTAAAGTGAAAGAATGAAAAAAAGACATTTCACCCAACCAAAAACCAGTAAAGGGCACAGATAACTATTTTAATACATTATATATTAGTCTTCAAATGAAAAACAGTTAAAAGGGGCAAGAATTCATCAAGAATTCATGATAAAAATTATAAATATATATGCACTGAACCAGAGTGATGCCAAATGCATGAGGCATGCACTGATAACATTGAAGGGAGAAGTAAGCCCCTTTACAAAATAGTTGGAATTTTCAATACACTGCTCTCATGAATGGATAGAATGTATAGACTGAAAATAAGGAAACAGTGATTTTGAAAAATACAGTAAGTGACCTACATAAGAAACATTTACAGAACATTTTACTTCATAACAAAAGGATACATATTTCTTTCAATTGCTCATGGATCATTCTTCAGGCTAGATCACACATTAGGTCTCAAAATATGTTTCAATACATTTCAAAAGATTGAAATTATACAAAACACTTTCTCAGATGATAATGGAATGAAATTGAAAATGATTAACATGTGGAAGTCCTGGACATTCATAAATATATGAAGGCTAAACAACATATTATTAAACATTAAGTGAGTCAAGGAAAAAAATTACATGAGAAATCAGTAAATATCTCTAGGAAAGGGAAAATTAAAACACAGCATTTCAAAACTCATAAGATACAGCAAAGTCAGTGTTGAGAGGGAAATATAATGTCCTAAATGCATATATTGAAAAGAAGAAAGAGCAAAAATTAAGGAATTAGATGCTTACCTGGAGAAACTATAAAAAGAACAGAAACTAACTCCAAAGCAAGCAGAAGAAAAGAAAGAACAAAGAATAGAGAGAAATAAAAGGAATTGAGACCATGAAAGAATTGTGAGATTCAACTAAACCAGAAGTTGGTCCTTTGAGAAAATAAAAAAAAGAATTGATGGAACTTCCCATTATGAGGGAACCATTTTGGAAAAAGCTTAAGAGCCATGAGGGCCAGGAGATTCTTTGCAACTTTTGGAGATGAAGAAGAAAAAATGTCCCTGGCAGAGCTTCATGAAACAAGAAGTCTTGAGACAAAGCAGATGTCACCATGTTTATCGTGCCTTTCCAGTTGGGAAAGAAACACAAAACATCATTGGCCTTCTTGAAACAAAGTATCTTTCCCTGTATACCTTAGATTGGACATTTTTATAGTCTTGCTTTTAACTGGACATTTTCACTGTTTTAGAACTGTAAACTTGCAATTTAATAAATTCCCATTTTTAAGAGTCATTCCATTTCTTATATATTGCATTACAGCAGCTTGCAAACTAGAACACACTCCAGAAAAAAAAGTCCAAGACCAGTTGGCTTCACATGTGAAGTCTATCAAGCATTCAAGAAAGAATTAGTGCTAGTTCTGTTAAAACACTTCAAAAATTTGAAGAGGCGAACAAACTAAGTATCTTATTCTATGAAGCCAACATCACCCATACCAAAGCCATAAAATGACACTACAAGAAGAGAAAATTAAAGATCAATTTATTTAATATATGTAGATTAAAAAATCAACAACAAAAATACTCACAAATCAACTCCAGCAGAACATTAAAATAATTATACTCCATGACCAAGTGGGATTTATTGCAGATATGTAACAGTGTTTCAACAGAAGAAAAACAATTAATGTAATATGTCACATCAAAAAAATTAATGCAGAAACAGCATATGATCATCTTGATTGATGTAAAAATAATGCATTTGATAAAATTCAACATCCTTTCTTGGGAAAAATAGTTCAAAGGATAGGAATAAAAGAGAACTTATGAAACATGATAAAGGGAATATATGAAAAACCCCAGCTAACATCATGCCCAATTAAGAAAGGCTGAAAGTTTTCCCTCTGAGACTAAGAACAAGACAAGAATGCCTACTATCACCATTGTTATTCAACATTGTGCTGGAAATTATGCCTACAGCAATTAGGCAAGAAAAATAAATAAAAGGTATAGAATTGGAAAGGAAGAAGTAAACCTTTCACTGCTTGCAGATGTCATGATAATATATGGTGCAGCAAAGCTATTAGAGTTAATAAATGAGTGCAAAAAAGTAGCAGGGAACAAGATCAGCACCCCAAAATCAGTAATGTTTCTATACATTTGTAGTAAGCAATCTTAGGAAGAATCAAGAAAAAAATTCCATTAACAACACCAAAAAAACAGTAAAATATTTACAAAGAAATTTGACCAAGCCCCCAAAAGACCTAACAAAGAAAAATGACAAGAAATTTCTAAAATAAATCAGAAAAAACTAAATAAATGGAAGGACACACTGTGTTCATGGATTGGAAGACTAAATATAGTTGATATAAATTCTACCTTAATTAATTTATACTTTCAATACAGTACTGATTAAAATCACAATAACACGCTTTCCTGAAATATAAAAATCATAAACCAAATTTATTTATAAGGGACAGTATCTTGAAAAAGAGGAATGAAGTGGGAGGTTTCATACTACCCGACTTTTAAGCATACTACAAGGTACAGTGGTCAAAACTGCATGACACTGGCATAAAGATAGATATACTAACCAATGGAATTGAATTGAGTATTCAGAAATAGACTCTATCATCTATATACAATTGATCTTTCATAAGATCAAGCCAATTGAAATGGAACAGGCAGCCACTTCATTAAACTGTCCTTAGAAAAATGGATATCCATAAATAAAAATTAATGAGGACTTCATATCTCACAACTTATACAAGAACTAAGTATCAAAGCTCTAAAAATTAAAGCTAAGACCATAAAATGTTTAGGAAAAAATGTAGTGAAATATCTTATAGATTTTGTTATAGGAGGGGGTTTTGTAGAACTTTCACCCAAAATCATGAGCAATGAAAAAAGAAATAGCTAAATGGAATTTCTTCAAAATTAAATACTACAACTCAACAACAACAAAAAAACAAGGAACCCAATTAAAAAATGGACAAAAACATGGACAGACATTTTTTCAGAAGGTGAAGTGCAAATGGCTTAAAAACATATAAAACATGGTCAACTTCACTTGCTAATAGGAAAATACACATCCAAACCATAACACCTCACACCTAATAGAATGAATATTATCAATAAAAAAGAAAACTGCAAGTGCTGGAGTGAATGTGGGGAAAGAAGCACAATTATTCATGTGGGTGGAAACATTGAATGATGTAAACACTCAAAAGCTGATTGACTGTTCCTAAGGAAGCAAAGTATAGAATTGTTGTATGATTCGGCAATCCCATTCCACATTTTCACACCAATGTTTGTAGTGGCATTATTCATGGTTGTCAAGAGATGGAAACAGCCCAAAAGTCCATCAATGGACAAGTGGCTAAACAAATGTGCACATACATATGATGGCTATTTTATGCACCTAAAGGACAGACTAAAGTCATGAAACTGCAACAATGTGGATGAACCTCGATGACGTATGCTAAGTGAAACTAGCCATATACAAAAAGACAAATACCGTATGGTCTTATCAACAGGAATTAATATTAATGAGTCTACTATGAGGGTTAAATTTAAGAACACAGGTTATCAGGAGAAAGAAAGAGGTTAGAGATTTGGCATTTGATGAGAAAGGAGTACAGAATGTTCAGCAGGAAGGAATACAGAATGTTCAACAGGACTGATTGTAAAAATCCAGAAATTTATAGCACAGTACTATTTGGTGGTAGCACAATATTGTAAGTACTCTGAACAAAACTGAGTATGAATATAGTTGAGGGAGGAGGGCTGTTGTCATATATGACACCAGAAGAAGAGATAGAGGGGTAAGGACTGGGAAAGTATAGTCTACCATTGCCTAGAGTGGGCAATGATGGTGATTGAATGGACAGATACGTGAATATGTAGGATAACAAATGAATGTCCATATTTCAAGGTGTTGAAAATGGGATGGCATGTGGTGAAAAATACAGTCGGTTGAAATGAATCCTCTAGTTAACAGTAAAATTATAATATCCATCCATTGAATGTAACAAAAGCAATATGACAAAGCTAAATGTCAATAACCAGGGGATATGAGGGAGGGGTATCGGGTACTTTGCAAAGGAAATGGAAACTCTTAGATTGTTCTGGTAAGACCAAGGCCATATGATTATAACAGAAACCATTGAATTTTACTTAGGTTGCGTTGTACGATATGTGAATAAAACTGGTTAAAAATGAACTAGGGGATGAAAATGCTGGAGAAAATGTGTAGAGAGAGATGGACCTTTTCCCTGTGGTTAGGAAAGTAATGTGGTGCAACCAATCTAGAGAGCAGTGACTCCACAGGAAGCTAGGTATGAGTTGCCATGCCTGCAACCCTGTACTTAGATGTATACTTTGAGGACCTAAGAGCATGGACATGAGTGGACATTTGCACATTGGTGTTTATCATGGCAATGTTCATGTTTTGTAATGGATGGAGATGACCCAAAAGTGACACCCCATGCACTACACACTACACACCAATGCTCTCAACCCACCTCTGCTAGTTTGAAGTAATTACTTACCCCAGAAAACCCATGTTATAATCCTAATTCAATCTTAGGTTGTATTCTATGTTGTGTGAATAAAACTGCTGAAAAATGAACTGAGAGATACAAGTGCTGGAGAAAATTTGGAGAGAGAGATAGACTGATTCCCCGTGGTTAGGGAAGTGATGTGGTGTAACTTTTTGATTAGAGATTTAACTCCACCTATTTCAGGTGGATCTTGATTAGTTTACTGGAATCCTTTAAAAGAGTAAACATTTTGGAGAGAGTCAGAGCCTTCAGATAGAGAGCCAACAGAAACTTCAGAGCAGAACTGACACAGAAGCAGACATTTGGAGAACAGAGATACAGATGTTTGGACATATATTAAGCCCAGCACACACCAACATATGATGTTAAGCAAGCCAGCACTGGAGAGAGCTGAGGGAAGCCAAGAGATGAAAGCCAGCCCCAGAGAAGAAAAGTGAGGAACCCCCAAAGGAACAGAGGCTAAAACAACAGAGCCCCAAAGCAAGGGATCAGCAGATGCCAGTCACATGACTTCCCAGCTGACAGAGATGTTCTAGACCCATTAGCTTTCTTGAGTGAAGGTATCTTCTTGTTGGTGCCTTAATTTGGACACTTTTACTTTCTTAGAATTATAAACATATAATTTATTAAATTTTTCTTTGAAAAAGCCATTTCATTTTTGGTATACTGCATTTCAGCAGCCTTCAAACTAATACACTGCCTATGCCTACACCAGTGAATACTGTAGCATATGCATAAATGCACATCTGAATCCTGGCCTCCTGTGACCAACACACTCAAGCCTCACCCACCCTGTTGCCACATACTTCCAAATATGTATGCTGCCCCTGAAGCCTATCTCCTGCAATGCCTTCCCTCTACATCCAACATGCCACACACTGCCCACAATCCCTGAGCCCTGTATGCAATTCACCCAACCACCCCTGACTCTCTGGCCAACATCCCATACACCCATACACCTGCACACCACCCTCACCATGCACAACCCTAGGGCACATCCTGTGGCTGGACACCACACCACCATATGCCCACCCAAACACTGCCCCATGACCCACACCTATATAAACCATGCATTGCACCCCATTCATACCACATTGTCCCATGACTCTCACACCCACACTCACACATTGTGCCTTGTGCCACAACTAAGCCACAGCCCAAGTCCCTGTGCCTTCATTTCCTGCCCACTGGACCAGAAAGCTTGTATCATTGACAAGCCTAGCCAGTGTGCATTTCTGATTGACTGTGTACACTAGCAGCTGCCATAACCAGTCCCACAACCCCAGGTAATTCCAAGGAGGGATTTGGGGAACACCAGCCTAATAAGGCCCACAAGAAATATCTCCAATGAAGTGCACACTGCCTAACCACCAGTTAGTAGCTTAATGCTCAAACCAGGATGAAGGGACTTGACTAGAATTGCAACGGGTCTCCATCTGTCTCATAGGGATGCTGTAATTGGGGAAATGCAGTCCTTTGGGGAAGATGAGGCCCAAGACCACCATCTGCTGGTAAGAAACAGAAAGTGCAGTCTGGCACACTGTCTAGCTTCAGAGATCCACAAGTAGAGGGGCATCCCTTACCTGAGGTTTGGGACTTGATTTAGCCAGGAAATACTAATAAACCAAAAGCTAAAGGAGAACTTCAACACAAATTCAAGCAAATGAAAAACCTCATACTACTGAGGGAAATCAACTTCCATGATAACTTTATCAAGACAATTAAATGACTCAAAATCAACAGAAAATCACCAAGCTTATGAAGATACAGACAGATATCTTCCAATGACAAAATTGAATTACCATAGGAGACATAGACTTTGGAACAACTAATAATGATGCTCATACAACTCTCCTAAAGAAATACTGTGGGTTGGGCAATGGCATATAGGATACCAAGAGGAAACTAGAAGGGCATAAAGAAAAAGAATGAGTAGGAAAAACAGCAGATACCACAGAGACCAAAGAGATGGTAGACAAAATTAAAAATATACTAGAGATGCACAACAGCAGATTTGAAGAGGTAGAAGAAAGAATAAGAGAACTAGAGGACAGAGAAATTGAATCTAAATGTAGAAAAGAAAAATGTCAAAGCAGATGGACAAACTTGAATTGGATCTCAGAGAAATAATGAACAACACGTACAGCACAAATAATAGAATCATCAGTGTCACAAAAGAAGAAGAGATGAGTAAGGGCTAAGAAGATTGTAGAAGTAATGGGGGAAATATTCCCAACCCTTATAAAAGACCTAAGTATGCAAATCAAAGAAAATTAACAGGACCAAAATAGAATAAATTGATATAGGCCTACCCTCAGACACATACTAATCAATCTGTCAAATGTTGAAGAGGAGAAAATGCCAAAAGGAGCAAGAAGGAAGCAACTCACCACATAAAAGGGAAATCACATAAGACTGAGTGTGGACTATTTAACAATAAACAAGGAGGTGAGAAGATGGGTCTTTGATATATTCACCATCTGCAAAGAGAAAGACTTCCATCCCAGAATTCTGTAACCAGTCAAATTGTCCTTAAAAAAGTAAGGGAGTGACCAAAATTTTCAATGACGAAGTCTGAGAGAAATTCTTGACAAGAGATGGCCCTAGAAGAAATACTAAAGTGACTTAATTAGGTGAAAATAAAGATGGGGTTGGAGGACTGGAGAGGGGCACAAAATTCAATAGTACCAGTAAGGGTAACTTAAAGGATAAAAAGAGAAAGAGGGCAAAGAATATAAAGATTTGACAAATATAAATCAAAGTATAAGATGGTAGATTCAAGAAGTACCTTTAGAGTAACAACTTTGAATATTAACAGACTAAATTCACCAATTATAAGGTATAGATTAGCAAAGTGGATTAAGAATATGACCCATCTATATGCTGTTTACAAGAGACTCATCTTAGACCCCGGGAAGCAAACAGAGTGAAGTGAAGGGATGGAAAACTTTCCATGGAAGTTGTAGGCCAAAGAAAGCAGGAGTACTTTTACTACTATCAGACCAAGTAGACTTTAAATGCAAAGACATCATAAGACACAAACAGGACACTACATATTTAAAAAGGACCAATTCAACAAGAAGAAATAGCAACCATAAATGTTTATGCAGTCAATTATGCAACTCTAATGTACACAAAGCAAACATTGGAAAAACTGAAGGGGGTAATGGACTTTTCAAGAATAATAGTGGCAGAAGTCAGTACAGCACTCTCCTTTATAGAAAGAACAATCAGACATAGAATCAGCCAGAAAATCATGAATTTAAACATCTTGATAAAATAATTAGACCTAAGAATCATACATAGATCATTACATGACAAAACAGCAGAAAATGCATTCTTCTCTACTGATACAGGGATCTTCTCTATGATAGAAAATATGCTGGACACCAAACAGGTGTTTAAAAATTTAGAAAGATTGAAATTATTTCTCTGATTAAAATGGAGTGAAGCAGGAAATCAACAACCACTAAAGAAGCAGAACTTTCACAAATACATGAGATTAAATAGTGTACATTTAAATAATTAGTGAGTCAAAGAAGAAAATACTAGAGAAATTGAAAAGTACCTGGAGATGAATGTAAATAGAATACAACAGATCAGACCATATGGGACATGGCAAAGGTAGAGCTGAGAGGGAAATCGTTTGCACTAAATGCCCATATTTAAAAAGAAAGAGGGAATTCAAGAGTCTAACTGCCCAACTGGAGGAACAAGAGAAAGAACAGCAAACCAATCCCCAAACAAATAGAGGAATAGAAGTAACAAAGATTGAAGAAGAATTAAATGAATTGGAGAGAGAAAAAACAGAATACAAAGAATCAATGAAACCAAAAAATGGTCCTTTGAGAAAATCAATAAAATCAATGGGCCCTTAGCTAGACTGACAAAGAAAAAAAAGGGGGAGGCAAATAAACAAAATCAGAGATGATGTAGAGTTCTTACAATGGGTCCTGAAGAAGTAAAATAAAAATCATGAGGATGCTATGAACAAATAGCCAACCAATTAGACAACTTAGAACAAATGGCTAAATTCCTAGATGCACATGAACAAGTTACAGTGATTGAGAAAAAATAGAAGATCTCAACAAACAAACCATAATTAAGGAGATTAAATCAGTCACCAAAAATCTTACAGAGAAAACCCCAAGGACAGAAGCCTTCATAGAGGAATTTTATCAAATATTACAAAAAGAACAAAAACAAATCCTGCTCAAACTCTTCCAAAACAATGAAGATAATATCACTCTAATACCAAAACTGTTTAAAGATGCTATAACAAAGGAAAATTAGAGGCCAATCTTCATAAAGAATATACATGCAATATGCTCCACAAATACTAGCAAATTGAATCCAATGACACATTTAAAGAATTAAACACCACAATCAAGTAAGAATTATACCAGAAGGTGAGGTTGGGTCAACACAAGAAAATCAATCAATGTAAAGCAGCATATCAACAAAATGAAAGGTAAAACTTACTTAATCATCCAGATTGATGCTGAAGAATCATTGGACAAAATTCACCATCTTTTTCTGATAAAAACATTTCAAAAGTTAGGAATTAAAACTTCCTCAATAAGATAAAGGACAGAGTCTGTCAGCCCCAGGCCTCCGCACTTGCTCGGCCCCAGCCCGCACGCACCTCTC
>PVIY010012407.1:0-62090 GCA_004026745.1 Myrmecophaga tridactyla | reverse complement strand
CATCACACTAGTGAAAACAAACCCAATCTGATGAAGCTGATTGGGAAAGTGAGAGAGAGAGGGTTGCCTATGAGTCCAGTGGTTGGGAGCCACAAAGCTTCCCTGTCACTATGCGTAAAGTCAGGAAGGACCCCAAAAGGGAGCTCAAATTAAAAATGAAAACTCAGGGCGGCTGCCGTGGCTCAGCAGGCAGAGCTCCAACCTGCCGTGATGGAGGTCTGGAGTTCGATCCCTGGTGCCTCCTGCCCATACGCAAATTAAAAAAAAAAAATGAAAACTCAAAATTTCACTTCATTGGAGATTCAAATCATACTTAAAGATCTTGTTCAAGGGGACAAGGAAAAGGGAGCAAATTGGTTGCTGAGAGTCTTTAATATGGGGTTTGAGTTGTCACTCATGTCGCCTAAAATGAGGAAACTGGCAATTACCCTTAAAGGATGTGAGCCCCTCCCCTATTGACTTAAATATTTATGGCATTAAAAAAAAAGACATTCATCCATAGCAGGTATTACTACCAAGGCAGATATCTACCAGCAAATAATTAATGAGAGCTGAATGTTACTTAAAATGATTGTGATGACACAATGGGTACAGCATTTTTTGAGGGTACAGACCCCTTGTCCAGCCCTGAGACAGCTACCTTTGAACTATGTAATGGAAAATTTTCTTAAAGGGAGGTTCCCTCCCCCAAATTTCCAGGCGGTCATGCTCAACCTTATCAGGGTAGCTTATGCTATCCAGGAGACTATAAAGGATGGAGTTATTGGCCAAATCAGAGTCTATCAGGCCTTGATGGCCACCTAGAAGGAGTCATATGTCCCCTACCCTAGAGGATCCTGCCTCATCCTCTTGCACATCAAAAGTCCTGTCTCCCATCCCCCTGGAGTTTTGCCTATTGGACAAGTGTTATTAAAAGCTATGGTGGAACTTTCCTCTCTATAGATATTGATGCTTTAACAAGTCACTTGGAATAAGATTAAATCCTTCTCTCCCTTGGTTGGCCATGTCAAATGGAAAACAGCCTCCCCCCAACCCCATGGAACTTCCCTTGCCAATCAAGGTGATAAACTTGGCACTATCATCTGAAACAAGATAGGGTGGGACTTTGGCCTGTAATCTAAGTTCTCCTAAAAGAAGGAGTCATTAGTACCTACCATTTCCCCATACAATAACTCTATTCGGCTTAAAGCCTCCATCAATGAAGGGCCACAAGCCATCAATTACACCAATCTTAATGTACAAACCCTGCCCAGCAAAACTCCTATTCCTAACATAATCTGATTAATAAAAGTTATATACAAGAACATGAACAATTACTTTACCATGACTGATCTGGCCACATTTTTTACTCAATGCCAATACTGTCAAAATATTAACAAATGGTCTTTTAAAAACCAATTAATAATGACACTGATATCTGTTTAAGTTATGACTCTAAAGGAGGCCTCTGAGAGAAACTAGCCACACTCACACAGCATTTACAGAAATGGATTGTGCAATAGCACCCCATAAAATACAAGGGTCATCAAACTCTGTCACATTCTTGGGTATTATCTGGTTCTCTACAGGCAGCCAGGTTCCCACTACCATCAAACAGAAGCCCACTTCAGACAGTAAGTCAGCCCACATCTACTAGGATTATTCATGTTCTGGAGACATCCCACATATCTCACTTTCATTTCAGCCCATAAACAAAATCACATGTATGTCTTCTAATTTTCATGGGAGAGAGCACTAGTAATGCATCTTACAATTGGCAAGATAGGTCATTTCCCAAACCATGCTCCTTGTCCTACATGGAACAGATTTTTTGATTGGCTACTACCAAATGTGCCTCTTGGAATTTTTACACTAGGCATGGGAAATTCTGGCAGCTTATTGGGAGGTGCTTACAGAGCCACAACCAGTCAGCTTGCACAAATTCTCATAATGCCGTGAGTGAGAGACAATTCCCATCAGGAGCTCAGCATCGTCGCTGAAGTCTCACTCGTATATAGAAATGATTTTTACAAAAGAGGACAAAACCTGACAAACAGGGCTCTTCCAAAATGCAAGAGGATGTGACTTCCCCCTTGCTCAGCCCCTTGCCCATGGATCTTGAGACAATGGTGTATTGTTCCCATTATCTGCTCTGCTAGAAAAGTGGAGTGCTCCTTAGAACCAATAGTCTGACATGGAAAGGGAGTCAGTATATCTCACCAATGGAGATGCTATTGTATGCAATGTAGCTTGCTGTCTTGGGGGTGGGACTATGTCACATCAGCCAGCCTCAAATATCCTGGTTATCCAAGGGGGCTGTTTGGGGTCTGCACTGTTGGCAGAGCTGGAAATGGTCCAGTTAATACTCTGAGACATTCTGGGCTGCAGGTTGCTCAATCTCCAAATCTTCACTTATTCTTGGGCAATTGCCAAAGAGCTGGCAGGAGGGCTAGGTCAATGGCAATATAGCAATAAGTAATTTTCTCATGCAAGAAAGGCCCTTGTCACATATCCAAAGTTGTAGGAGTTTGAACCCAAAATAATGAGGGGAAAACACCAAATGGGGTGAAGGCATATGAGAAAGATGTGTCACCCGAAGCTATCTGGTTATATTTTGTTGTTGCCAATATGGCAAAGCCAAAATTTTAATTTGCTTATTTAATATATTTGTTGGTCAGAGATGCATTTTTATACCAATGTGTGTTGCATGTGTATTTTAAAAAGAATTTGAAAAGACCATGTAGTAATGCCTAAGACGGTGGATAGTTCTTACCACCTCACTAATTTTCATGCAGTATGAAATACTCCTTCTATTGCTCAACTGGTGCTCTGTTTAAAGTTATAAATTTTTTCACAAACTGGAGCTATTTTATCAATTGGGAAAGTGATTCATTTGTTTTTGCTTTTGTTCTTAGTGGCTGTCCTGTAGTGAGAAATAGTAAAAGGATTCTTCATTCCCTTTCTCTCCCCCCTCAGCACCTTCAAATAATGTGATAACATCATTTCTTGTGTGCTTTGAAAAGATGTTTCAGCTGGTTGTCTCCTTTAGTGTTAAAAAAGTGTTATGAACAGCACTATTTGCAAAATCTAGGGAGATAATGGAATCATCTTTAATTTGCAATTCTATGTGAGCTATCATCCAAGTTATCAGCTCTTTTCAACTTTGGAATTTTTATTATTAAAGCACCTTGCTTAGAAAGTATTTATGTCTGCGACAATTGTCTCCAAATAATGAACTGTGCAACTCTTGTCACACACACAAAATTTTGATCTCTCCCTAATGTGACTGGTTAGTTTCTCTGTATTTCCTGACAGCATAATGTGAATACTTTGCTTGCATTACATTTTAGAAATATTTTACACAATCAAATTTTGCCGGAGTTCCATGGAAATGTTAGTTCTAAGTAGATGAATAAAGCTATGCATGCATTTTTGAAAGTTTAATTTGGGTATCATTACCAGAAATGACCTATCCATTCTTATTACTTTGTTGTTCTTAGCTGTGCTGTCTTTAGAAACATGGCCCAAAGTTAGAGCTCTGTACTAGCTCATCAGTTGAACTAAAAGAGGAAAACTGACACCTATTTAATAATCTTCAGTTTAACTGAGAGCTTGACTTGTATCTTAAAAAGCTTTTCTTAAAACAGAGCAGTTTATCAGCTTTACAAACCATTGGATGCTCTTATGTTCTCAGTGAAATTTTGGTTTATTTGATCAAAAAGAAATAGGAAGTAACTCAAATTGAAATGAAAGAAAGACATTTGCACATGAAGCTTTGTCATAGTTTTGTATCTTAAAGCTGGTTAAAGGTACAGTAACCTTTTTGCCTTTATTACTGCTTTAGCATACATTTGATTTACTGAATGATTGGCTTGAGAATCAGTCAACTGTGTAAAGATGAAAGCATAGGTTGTTTTAAAGATAATGTGTATTTAAAAGTTGCCCAAACTGGTTAGAACAAGTGGAGAAATTTGGGCATATTTGATTAAATTGCTGCAATCTGCATGTACTAAATAGCTTTACTTCACATTATGTGTACTTATAGGATTGTAGATGTGTTAGCCAGGTTTTGTCAAAATCATGTTTTAAATGATTGTTTTGTAATCTCTTCAGGACCTTTGTAGGAGAGTGTGAACTATCATAAGTTTGACTAGTAAATATTACTAATGATATTTCCCCCCTGCTGTTACATAGAGAGGAAATACTTCCTATATATGGAAGAGGGTTACTTCTCTGTCATCTAGAGTGCTCTTGATGTATGTTGTGGACTTCAAAAACACAGAAAAACCCTTCCTTGTATCTACACTGATAGTGGCAGTTAAAAATTAAGGCTCATAAAGTTGGCTCATAATGCATGGCCTCAAAAGGCAGAATGTGCAGGAGTGTAACAAGCATTATCTTGGATGGCAGTGCCTGCTCTTCATACTTGGCACATACTGGAGAAACACGGTAATTTCTGTCTTGTGTGCGTAGGTTCTTAAGGTGTTACCTCTTAATCTGGGGGAAAGGGTAATTAGTGGGTTACAATGTTGAAGAATGCTTTTCCTTCCCTTCCAAATTGAAAAAACAAAATTTCAATGCTTGTTTTGCCCTGTCAAAAGTTAGACCTTTTCAGGTTATAAGAGCAGTGGCCAGAAATTTAACCTTTTGCTAAATGCTTAGGTACTTGCCATAGCTGTTATCTGATGTCATGGATTCTGAGGAAGTGTCAGTTATGTGATGATCTTTGTTTATTGATGTCTTTCTTCATGTTCAGTGTTAAAAATATAAATTCCAAATTCTCTACCACCATACCCTACCCAGATTTACTTATTTCATCAAAGAAAAAACTTGAGAAATTTGAGATCAAATTAAGAGACAATTAAGTGTACATTGACGAATAAAAATTTTTAAGTTTAAAAAAAGGCCCTGTATTAGTTAGGGTTCTCTAGAGAAACAGAATCAACAGGGAACACTCACAAATATAAAATTTATAAAAGTGTCTCCCATGACCGTGGGAATGCAGAATCCAAAATCTGCAGGGCAGGCTGTGAAGCTGACAATTCTGATGGAGGGTCTAAACGAACTCCACAGGAGAGGCTCGCCAGCCGAAACAGGAAGAGAGTCTGTCTCTTCTGAAACCTCCTTAAAAGGTTTCCAGTGATTAGAGTGAGCATCACTCATTGCAGAAGACACTCCCTTTGGCTGATTACAAATGGAATCAGCTGTGGGTGCAGCTGACATGATCATGATTTAATTCTATGAAATGTCCTCATGGCAACAGACAGGACAGCACTTGCCCAACCAGACAAAAAGGTACCACCACTTGGCCAAGTTGACACATGAACTTGACCATGACAGGCCCTTTGTGGCAGGCTCCACATTTGGAAAGAGCTCCAGCTTCACTAATTTCCACACATGTTCAAATCACCATACCAGAATCACTGTTCAATGACACTGCTGATAAAATATCTAAAATCCATTCTTCTGCAGCATATTAAGTGGATCTTTCAGAGATTCCTCACTCAAGCCCCCTAAACTTCCCCTGCCATCAGGCCTCACCGGCTCCTCTGTCCTGATGGAGTAGGCACATAATCAGGGATTGTCTCTAGGCCCATCAGTAAACAAAATAGTTACTAAAGCTGCAATTTTTGCTGCAAAGCTGAGCATTGGTATGCCATAGATAGGGTCATGTTCTATAAGGCAGGGATAAATCCTTCTCCTGTTGTCACTAGGAAGTGGGGTTTATTGTTCTCAAACCAAGTAGGGGCATGATCTGGGTTACCTTTAAATGTGAAGAAAAGCTATATCCAGTTGATGCCAGTCACATAAAAAATGACCTCCCTTATCCTGCCATGAAGGCCTATTACCCATGCAAGGCACAACACCCAGGTTGGCAAACCACAGGCACAGTGCAAGTTCTAAGGGAGAGCATCATGTAATCTCACACCAATTCTGGCTGTCACGATACAAGTAGCAGCCCCAGAAACTGGTCCTTGCCAACTGGCACAATGTCAATGTTAATCTAGGCTAAGGGTTTTAGGAGTTTTGCTGGCTGCATGGTTCAAGAGCTTACTTAGCAACCCTTAAACCCTTAAACCTCCCATGCTGGTCTAGAAATGTTCAAACAATACTTGGCTAACCTTCACATTGCATCCAGGGAAGGGACAATGGAGATTTATCACTGTAACTACTCAACCAACTGTGACCAGCAGGTCACCAAATATGGCTAATGAACCAAACCTATCCAAACCATATCAAATGGGTCTATTGGAACCAATGTATTAATAATTATTGACTCAGGCATAACCTAAATATTATTCTTATATAGCAATGAAGGTATCACTAGTGTGATCAAATCAAATCTGAGTGGTTAATTGTCCTCTACAGCAGCCTCCTGGACATATTATTCTAAAATAACAGCTCAGATTACAAAGAGGGCTTACAAAGAATTAACATCCAATTGAAATATAAGTCTGAACAAAATGTATTCCCCCTATGGAGGGAAGTGCAGGGGGCCACTTGGAATACAGCCAAAGCCTTTGCTGGTTGCATCCCAGATAACCCCCTAAAAGTCATGGAGCTCCGTGACACCAACTGCTTTATGGAAACCCACAGACATATCATAACTAAAACTGCTCGACTGTATTTGAAAGCCCATGATGAAATCCTCCAGCCTTTATGGATGATTATTTGGGAAGGATACCCATTCTTGGATTGGCTCCCAAAGATCACCACATTGCCTTAGATGACATGTCTCAGCCCATCTGTTTGCTGTCCTATACCAATCACCCACTGCAGTTTCTGTCATCCCAACAAACCAGAACAACCTCTAAGCTTGGGTCAGCTAAGGAACCCAGATGCTGCCCTGAGAAATGGAGAAGGGAACCATTAGAACATTACCTGACTAAAATGGCAGACTTCCTTACCATAGGCTCCTCCCCATAAGCCGTGCTTGCCACTGTGAGTTACACACCCACCCCTGCCACGGATATAAAGCTGCCTTATACTCTGCCTCCACTTCTGGTAGGCTAAATGTATCTTTAATAGCACACAGAAAGGATAACCTTCCAACTTCTAGAGGCTCACATGTTTCCTTCAGTTCCTCTGCCTAAGTTTCTGTCCCTCTCTATATTGATAAGCAATAAATAGATTCCCTAGCTGATACAGTCATGGATAACCTCAGAGTTTTAGACTCTTGGACAAAAAAATGGTATCTGCACAATGAGAAGCACCTCCTGCTTCATGCATATTTATAATTTTAGGCTAGTCAAAATTAACTGACAAAGGATAAATCAAGAGATTAAGATGTTACACATAATAACCAAGGGTTTTCCACACATACTTCAGACCCTAAAAAAAACCTCTCATCTTTTCTACTAGCCATACCCCAAAAGGTGGGGAAATGGCAGCACAAAGGCTTCTAGCTGTAGGCTTTACTATTTATTGGCATTTTTACAATAACCAATAGTCTCACGTGTCTTATGCAGTGGCTCGAAAATATTTTGGTCCTAGAAGTAAATATACCAACCACCTAAGCTGCAATGATTCTGTGGGCTGCCTCAGCACCCATCTTTCTTTGGGTAACCCACTTGCTTCCACACTGATCTTTGCTCTAGTTAATAAGCAGATTTCCAGCCCTGGACCATAAACTTCTCCAGAGCCCAAACTCACATCTACAGCCACACCACCTATACACCTCACCCAAAATGGACAGCTAGTCCCAAATGATAAGCTCACCATCCCCACCACCCTCAGACCCCTACCCTTTTAGTGTGTGTTTGCTTTAAACTAACCCACAGGAAATCTACTAACCTCCACCTCTGGGCCACAATACAGGCACAAGCCCAGGGGTCCCTCTCTTTCTGCCTGAGTGCTCCCCACCTGCTGGTTGATCCACTTGAGCTGATAGAACTTTCCATTGGTACCTAATGGTACCCCTCTCTCCCTGGGACCTGTAAATAAGAAACTATCTTTTCTCATGAATTATGGATTTGATTTCCTTTTGTGTCATCGTGACTGACTTCCACCCTAGGCCCAAATTCAAAAATCTAACTAAACTGATTTTAAATAGGCAGTTTCTTATGTTAAATGTTCACATGCAATATTGCCCAGAAATTCCACTCCTAATTATTTATCCAAGAGAAATGTGCAAGAATTTTTCATAGCAACATTATTCATAATAGCTGAAGACAGGTCTCTTGGCAGGAGAATATATACATAAATTGTGGCATATTTGTTTTAGTTTCCCAGCTGCTGTGACAAATATTATTTGATGAGGTGACAGGAATTTATAGGCTCACGGTTTCAGAGACTAGAAGGCTTACTTTCTCCTGGGGTTGGTATATTCTAGCTGGCTGGCAATCTTTGTGGTTTCTTGACTTTTGAGTTACATGGCAATGCAAATGGTGGTGTCTTCTCCTTTTCCTTCAGTTTGGTTGACTTCCAGCTTCTGGCTTCTCCTTTTATCTGACTTTCACTCTGCTTATAAAGTACTCTAGTAAATTGGATGAAAACCCTACCTGATTCACTTAGGCCACACTTTAACTGAAGTAACACTTCTAAATGTCTATTCATAAGAACCTTTTGTGGGGGACATGAGTCATTCCCCAACAATATTTCTAGAACTGACCATTGCACATTAACAAAAATAAGTTAATCCTTGATGTATAAAACAAAATGAAAGAATCTCAGAGTCAAAATTGAGGGAAAAAAGCCAGATTAAAGAGCACATAGTGTGTGATCTTATTTATATTAGGTTTAGGCACAGGTGAAGTCATCTATGATGAAATAAATTGAAATCATTCTTGCCTTTCATAGTGGAGTGATTGACAGGAAAGACATATGACAGAAAAATCTGGGGTGATGGAATTACTCTATATCTTGTTGTGGTTGTTGATTTTAGATGTTGGTTTCAATGTATACATGGGTGTATACATTTATCAAATTGTGCCAAATACATTTATTGTACCAAAATGTACAATAAAGATCTGTACATTTTATTCTACATAAATTACATCTCAATAAAAAGAAAAAAAAAGAAATTCCAATGGAAATGCTGACTAGTAAAGGATATGGGTAGTGAGCAAATTTGATAACAGAAAATAAGCTTTGACAAATTTATATGGAAAAAATAGAGGAACAGTAGGTATTCTTTTTGCCTTTTCAGTAACTATCCTTTTTTTTTAATTATGTGGTCTTGCACAATTACTAAACCTGTTGAATGATCTGGTTTCTAATCTGTTAAAATGGGTTTAAATATAATATTCACCTCAAAGGTTGGAGAAATGAATTAGGGTGTCTGGCATTTGGTAAATTATCAATATATGTAAATTATTTTTATAGCTATTTTTTATTAGGAGACAAAAAATATGAAAGAAAAGGTCAATTCAATAAATCCTGAATTTTTACCTCTACCTCCTAAAAATGACGTGAATTCAAACAACTGATAGCCTAAATATTCCCTGAGTGGAACCCTTGGAATTTTCAGATGGAAATGATTCAGGAGGTGCTGAATAAATAAAAATAAATAAAACTAACCAACCTCGCTTCAGTTTAAAAATTCCATTTACCCTGAGAAAGGAAGTGATTTAGGTACCTTTAAATGGACAAAAAACAAATTGCCATCATCCCTCTTACCAGCAATAATGCATATTCTAGAAAACAATGGACTAGTGTCTTCTAAAACACACAGAAAATAAAACCGAGGCTTAAATGTAGGGATAGAATTAAAAATATATAGTCATGCAAAGACTTTGGAATTCATTCTGAGTCAGCTTTTCTAGGAAAGAGAATAGCTTGAGTTTATAATAGAACAAACAGTAATGCAACTTAATGAAGTTCTGGGTGACAGCTGGGCAGAACTCCCAGAAAGTGGAGTTATTATAAAGGAGAGGACACCACAAAAAGTTTCTCAAAGAAAGAAAATGCTCTTATGCAATCTATATGATTAGCTAAGGAGAACTTTAAGATAAACATCTTATGCCTTTCTGTAAAAAAAAAAAAAAAAAAAAATGGGAGGAAATTAAGAAAACCTGCAAAATATTCAATAAGTTCACGTTCGGAATATGAGAAACACTTCAGTGCTCTATGGTTTGGGAAATTGGTTAAGAATTTAAAAATAATGGTTTATTTAAGTTTAATCATTCAAATATTCTTCTAAAACTGCATAGGCTTGGTAACAGAGGTTTTATTCTATATTCAAGGAATACAATTTTATCACTCAATACAGTGTGGTAAATTATGTGTATTTGTTTTTGTAGGGAAAAACCCAAAACTTTTATCTTTGCATACAAAAGTTTTTTTTTATATGATAAAAAAGGGTTTTATCTTAATCACATCATAGAGCACAATAAAAGCTTATGAACCTTGACAACAGAATCATGTCACTAAACATTTCATAAGGTTCAGTGTAGAGGAAAGGGGAAAAGGGATGTGTAGCTCACATATTTGAGCATTTTCTAAATTCTCTGGATCAATGTTTTTAATGTCTAAAGCAAGCACTGGAAGAATGAAAAGAACATAAATACCAAACAGCGTAAATATTTTGGTGAACACCAGTGAGGTCGAAAATACACGAGCATTTTTCTCTCCTTTATAATGAGAAGTAAATAGAACTTGTCAGAATTGATTACCCAGGAAATAAAGGTGCAAGAATAGTATTTAATATTGTATATTACTTGGCATTAATAGCAAAAGTGAAGATGAGAATGAAATTAGCCTTGGAGAAATGGGCAGAGGGAATTAATTTCATTATATTGTATGCCTTTTTGTACTTAAAAAGATTTTTTTTTTAATTTACATATGGCTTTTATAATCTCAGGTGTATAAGTGAAACATAGATGATATACAGATAAAATTGAGGCATTGTAGATTGTAAGTATCATTTGTAGTCCACTTATTTTCCTAGACAAAGTGTGTAAAATGCTAATTCATTTCTGTGTCTTGAAGAGCACCAGTTATGGCTTTGGTGGCTGCCATAATATTTTTACATACATATTTTAATAGAGGGAAAATTAACATATAATAAAATTAACATTTCTTAAGTGTTCATTTCCACCTTTTTAAATTTATGCACCTGTTTAGGTGTCACCCAAAACAAAACATAGAAAATCTCTATCATCCAAAAAATTTCCTTCCTGACTATTTTGAGAAAATCTCATTCTCATCACATCTCATTCCCTTTAGTCCCTGATCTGATTCTTATCAGTATTGACTATAAGCTAGTTTTATCTTTTACTCGAATTTCATAAACAGAATCATACATATAATATGTATTCTTTTGTGTCTGGCTTCTTAAGTGATTTTCTTTTCAATCTGCCATAATTGGGTATAAACAATTAATAATGACCTGACATGGGCTAAGGGTGACATTTTCCCTCTACCACTTATCATATTTCTTAGCAACTTTGGATTTTATTAAAAAATTTTCTGTATACTCACTATATTTTAAGCACATCTTTAAACATTTATCTCAGGGTTAGAAGCTTCATCAATCAAAAATTTAAGTAACCTTTCATTACAGTTTTAGCTTCTTTACTTTATTTTCTATTATAAATATGATACTAATGTGTCACAGTGATGTCTGTAACGTGTTCAGTTTCATACAAAATGCAACTTTTTCTAGGAAAAAAAGGTCTGCAGAGACAATTTCCAGAGAGTTATGTTAAGATAATAGTGTCCCTCTGAATTAAGGCCCTGCTAAGTTCGGTTCTGTCTCTAAATTTTATATGTCAATATTGCAAGGGCTGCCTTCTTAGTACTTATTGGCTCTGATTCAGGTTATCTGTGAAGAATCCTCTCTGAAACCACATTCAGAAAGTGGAAACTCCTGTGAGATTGCCAACAGCACTGACTTTCATAAGTCAAGAGATGATTCAGTCTAGAAATACTATGCATATTGTTGGGATAAAATAGTACTTCTGAAAAAATAAAAGCATTCTTCTGAAGTTAGAGTATTCAACTCTATGTTAATATCAGATTGTACAGGAACATATTTTTTTGTAGTGATACCTAGAGGGAGTCTTATTTTCATTTATAATCTAAAAAGGAAAAAAATATGGAAGTTTACACAACTATTTAAAAACTATTTAAAAATAACTTTATATAGGTTTAATTTACCTAATATCGGTATATAATTCACTGATTTTTAGTAAGTTTATGAAGTTGTGAAATCATCAATCCAGTTTTAGATGAACTGTTGATACCTTATCTAAAATAGACTCTCTTAAATAAATAAGAAACTCTGCTCCTCTTTATTAAAAGGAATCAATGAGGCCATCCTTCAGAACCAAAGTACATTTACTACCAGCCCTCAGAAGTCTACAGCACTCCGTTAGTGCCTAGAGTTCCTTTTTACTTACCCTGACAAAATCATTTTCCTAACCACCTGTCCTACACAAGGGTTCTTGCACATGTGGGGTGGGAGGAAATAAGAAGGGGTGTAGAGGAACAGGTGTCTTGAGGATAAGTACGTGGATAATATCCAGAATAAATTTGGATGCAGAAATAATATCATGAACATTGCTTATGTTCCATATTATAAAAATTTAAATGAAGGGTGGACATTGATATCACTAGGATACTTTGCAAAAGTAGCCAGCATTATAGGTGACAATGACCTTACCTCAATATATTTATCTTGGGAACTTTTTCAGGATCAAACCTGTGGTCCTCAACATTTAGACTCTGAGTTTCAATGTTGTTTATCATATTGGATTGGACTTTGGTAAACTAATTATATTTACGAACTCACAAAACTAATGAGTTGCCACTCATAATATCACTTTATAGATTTAGTAAATTATAATAGCTCATAAATTCAAAATAAAAATACAAAGGACCAGAAAATAAATAGTAATCCCATTCAAAGCTTCCCTTGCATGTGACTATGGATAAAATTTGGAGTTACTAAGTGAACTTGTAAACAAGCTGCTATAAAGTGATATATTTGCTACTGCCCCATTTCCAAAACATCCCTTGCCTTTAAGAAATACATTCTTTAATAAATGAATAATTTTACATTCTCCCTTTTGTTAATGTTATTTCAAGAATTGAAACCATGGTTGTCAAGTGAAGTGAAATAATAAATGGAGTCTCCTTTTGTCAAGGAGGACACTATTAACCTATTTTAAAATACTGAATCGGTGCACACCATCTGCCATGCCCTGGGAAAGATATGTGGAATACAATATTTAATTATTATGTTAAATATTCATTTAATATTGAACATACTCAATGGCCGTAGGTTTTCTTTCCTGCCTTGTCACACCCTATCCGTAGGTGAAATTTGATTCAAGTTAAAACTTTTCTCTCTAGAAGTAAAGCACAATAGGTTTCTCAAGAGACACATTTAAACCCAGAATACTACCTTAACATGTAAACTGAAAGACTCGACTTGATTCTCTTTCTATTTCAATTTTATGGTAGCTGGTTAGTTTTTATTTTTCATTAGTTCTAATAGTAAATGGATTCTAAATCGATGCAAATGTTCTAAGAACTGATGAATATGCAACTATGTGATGATATTAAGAATTACTGATTGTATATGTAGAATGGAATGATATCTTAATGTTTTGTTTGTTTTTTTAATTAATAAAAAAAGTTTTAAAAAATAGTAAATGGAGTATAATTGAGTGCTTTGAAATGTAATCCAGTATTAAAATGAAGACAGAATTATTCCAATTCTTTTCTTTCCGAAAACAGTGTAAACCACACTCTCAAAATCTAGACACTATCCTAAATCTATTTGTATAGTCAAGAGTGGGGGTGCAAAAATTATTCTTTGTAAAAATTTTTCTCAATGTTAATCAGAAACTGACCGTAATTTTAAAACGGATGTCAGTAAAGAAACAAATCTAGATTTAGGTACAAAGTGATTTCTTCAAAAAGAATACTGTGATGGGGGAGAGAGACTATTGCCCTAGGGAGAAAACTCTAATCATAAAATCTGAAAGGTCTCAACAGTCGAGCAGAAAGGAATTTTCTTTCATAGGGAGGAGTAAAGAAAGAACCCAGGCTGGAATGAGTGGGGGCTGTGATGAAGCAGTTAGCTGGTCAGAGAAAGGTCTTCCCTGAAGTCAGTTGATTCAGGGGCCTGGAGGAAGGAGAAAAACCTGAGTGAAGTTTGGTCAGGTCAAGTTAGTGTGCCTTTTATCATCATTGCCTGGGAGGAACAGACAGTTCAGCTCACAGTTTCAGACAAAGAGTGGAAATCAGGACTCTGTCTGACCTGGTCATCCGTAAACAAAGGAGGTCATCCATAAGTCTTATTTATCTAACTCCTTTGAGGAAGGGTGGTTCTCTGCAGAGGCCATTTACCAGCACACAAAAGACTGAGGGGATTTCTTAGCTGTCACTGTTTTCTAGAAGCACAGGGCCCAGGTAAAGTTCACTATTGTGGAGGGGAAAGCTAAGTGAGTAGAAATGGAGAATCAACTAATAAAAAAAGAGAAGTTAATTTGTATCCTCAACTAAACCCTTAGTCATCAGGGTACTTAAACAATGGCATTGATTTCAGGGAGTGAATTGCATTCCACACAATTAATGCACAATTATTAAATACCAACCATAACATTAAAAATGAAGTAACTTTCCTTAGTTTACTTTTTTCTTCACAGTTTGCAAAAACGTAAAAAGAAAAATGTGCAATTTATCTGTAAAATTAGAATAGAAATCAGATGGTGAGGGCTGAGGCTCTTCTTCACAAGCACGACAATCTTAGTTGCAAATCCCTTAAATGAAAATTATTTCTCTTACCTTCAATTTTACATTCTTTGCCAGTTGGTTAGAAATGACTTAATATGCTCTGTGATTAAACCTGCTTATAAAAAACCACGTGAAATACAGTATACATAAATGAGTTGCAATTTAATACTTGTGTTTCATCTTATATTAATCACTGGTTACTATGAACATGACTTGCTGAAATGTTCTTACAGGAAAGCTATTTTTAATAGACATTAAATAAATATTTAATATGTAATCTTCTGTATATTAAGATTTCAGAAATTCTGTGATCCATGCTCTAGAATCTTAACATGAATTATATACCATATAATAAAAACCAGTTCTCTTTCTGGGCAGATCATTAGAAATTAAACAATTCTTAACATAACTTACTCATTGAGAAGAGGACAAAGGAGAGTTAAATAAGATTATGCTGAGAGCCATGTGCACAAAAATAAATGGTGGGTTGATATCCATTAAGTTACAAGTGTGCCTCAGGACAATCCCCAAAATGGATATTTCAGGGAATTTTTTCTAATCAATTTATAATTGCAGAAACAAGCAGCTGTTTTTTAGACTCAAAATTAATTAAACAAATATTTAAAAAATAGGCTTATTTCCATTACACCTTTGTTGCATGTACCACAAATGCTTGCTGGAGATTTATAAAGACTGATTGAAAGAGAAAGAAGGAGAGAGATGCTTTACATTTTTGTTTGGAGGTAACAAGGATAAATTTTTCTTTGTGCTGTCTAAGAGGAACATCTCCATAATTTCTTCACCCAGTACCCTTTGGGCATCTGGAGTAATCAATGTTGAATCGTTTTTCTAAATGCACAGTATAGGGAGAAAATATACACACACACAATATTCCAAGTGTAAGAATCAACATTTCAAACAAAAACCACAGCCAAAACAGCTGGAGGGAATAGCATAAAGAATAATTCTCACCTATTGTTCTTAACGATCATAATTCTAGCTACCACGAAGTTATACCTTTATAACTAAGTCTTCATAAAGTCTTCTCTAATGTTCCTAGGCACTCTTTGTTTTCTTTCCTTGCCTAAATGTTCAAATTATATAGTGTCTGATATATCTTCTCTATGTTTCAAGAGATGAAAATGAATGGAATGTGAAGTAAAGTAATTAAATCAAGATAGGAAGAGTATTTTTTGAACTTGGTAAATGAAACTAACTTTGCCATATCATGCAACACTTGACATTATTTAATAAGCTAAATTTAATATTTGATTCATATTTCTGGTACAAATTTTTATTTGCAGAGGAGACATGATATTCTATCCAAGTAATCCTGTATCTATGCCACCTGGTATACTCAGCAGAAAATTAAGGTTGCTGACATTTTTATTGCTTTGCAATGTGCAAAATTGGTGAAATATTAAACTTCCAAAAATACCTTTGAAAATTAAATGTGTCATCTTCAAAAAAAAAAAAAATCCAGAGTTTTTTTGTGGTGTTTCTTGTTCCATGTCTCAACATATGCCTTTTCTCAACTTAAATATAGGAATTTAAAAAGCATAATGATTTTGAGCAACTGAAAAATAAAAGTCATTTTGGCAAATGCCTTTAATTTCTGTACTTTTATTAGGTACATAACACTTAATATAGGGGTCCTTGATTAAGGTGTACCGCCATTAACAACCTAAGCTTTGCATAATGTGAGATGGTTTATTGATCACATATAAGATCTTGGATCCACGGGGATTTCTATTTGTCTTATGAATAGGCATTTTCAATAAGCAAAAAGGCAGTTGATACAAGTTAAACTGAAAGGAAAAAAAAAGGCTCTGAATTTTAAGGTCAAATTAAAACAGAAACTAGGGATCACACATCCCCTTTAGTGTACCTGTGAGCCAACTTTAGGCATACCAGTAATTATAGATTTTAGTTCATTTTAAAAACAATATTAGCTTAACAATTCCAACCTTGGGGACACATGCTGCTTAATTGCTTTTCATAAACTAAGGTCAAGCAATAAAGCATGATTGTCCATCATTGAATCTCCTCACATACACTTTAAAATATAGTATATATTGCAAATACATGCAATGTAGGAGGAAGAGAATGGTATTTTACTTCTCGACTCTTAAAGAATAAGAAAGTTAAGTGCCATCTGGACAAAGCTTTTCTTAAGTTTTGGGGTACTGATTACTCTTTTAAAATCTCTTTTTTAACATGACCTTACCACAAGTTGAAAACATAAAGATATAAACAGAAATGCTACTTTCAGTTAAGAATCCAAATGCTGTTTTACTTGTGTTACACAAGCAAGTATCATTTTGAGGGTACCAGATGTCTGCCTGTAAAAATGCTTATGATTATACATAATTATATACCTTTTGGTTCTTAGAAACAAGCCACATTCCAAGAAGGTTTGTGCTTTTAAATTTTAGTATGGATTTTCATCCATCTGTAGCTATACTATGTATTCTGCAAAATAGATGTGTTTGCATTCGTATAATCATTGCTCTAAAACACATCGTCGATGAAAATTTCTGTAATGCTTAATTATATCATTAGCTTGTTAAGTTGAGTCTCCCAGCAGACCAGATGTGTAATTTGGATTTTATATCCATATAAAATGGTTTGTAGAGAACTTGACTTAAAATTTGTTTTTAAAATTTTCTTCTATCAGAGATATATTTCTAGTAGAATGTCCTTCATAAAAACATAACTCACTAAGGTATCATGGAGTTGTTCTGGAATTTTAATGAAACTTTTTGAGACTCCAGTTTTATGTAGAATATTTTCTTTTCAACACCAGAGGTTCTCAGAGTATCAGAGGTGCTCAAAATCTTTGCTGGGAAGCAAGCAGTTTACTGGACAGGTCACCGAAAAAAAAAAAAAAAACAAAGCAAAGTCACTAACATAAAAAAGTAATGAAAAACTGAGCTTCACTGAATATAAAAATTGCAGTTAATTTCAAAATCTCATTTAGAAAAGAAATAGACATGTTGCAGAGAGGGAAAATACTTGCCTTCTATATATCTGACAAAAGACATATTCAGAATATATATTCTCAATGCATAAAACACTTATGCAATTTAACAATAAAAAGTAAAAAATTAAAAATAAACATGGTCAATCACATGAACATACACTTCACAAAAGAAGATATACAATGGCCAATAAAAGCAATGCAAAAGTGCCCAACATCTTTAGTCATATGAATAACACAACTTAAAATCATAACGAGCTAACATTTCATGCTTAATATAATGCACGCAATTTCAAAGTCTAACAGTGCCAAGTTATACAGCAACTGAAACTCTCGAAGAACACTGATAGCAGTGTTGTTTATCATTTCTTATAAAATAATACATATATTTTCCTCATGAACCAGAAATTCCACTCTTAGATGTTTGTTCAAGAGAAATGAAGATATATGTTCTCACAAACAACTATACAAGGATTTTTAGATCAGCTTTATTCATAATAGCTAAAAATTTGAAACAATCCAAGGTCTATCAACAGAAGGAAAGATAAAAAAATATATAATGTAATTATACAATGTAATATTAGACATAAATGGGACATATTTTAAATATAAATCCACATTCCTGTGGATATGAACCCATTGTAAATAGATTTCTTGAAGACATTATTTTAGTTAAAGTGTGGTTTAACCAAATGAAAGGTGGGACTTAATCTGGATTACTGGAATCCTTTAGAGCAGAAGATATTTAGACACAGTCAGAGATGGCAGTAAGGAGAGGTTAATAGTCACAGAAACCAGAAAGGGAGAAAGGAGAGGGCATCACTATGTGATGTGAGCAAGGATTAAAATAAACGTATCCCAAAGACTGAAACAAGCTAGCACCAGAATGCTGCCAACTTTGAAGAAAGTGAGCCCTCTCTCCTCCAAAACTGTATGACAATAAATTCTCCATGTTTAAGCCAACTCATTGTGTGGTATCTGTCATAGCATACTACAGACTATTAGGACACCAACTGTTGGGAATTGACTCATATCCTTTAAAAGCACTGGTCTTGTGGGTATGAATCTATTTGCAAATAAGACCTGTGAAGATGTTTAGTTAAAGCATACTCAAATTGAACGAGAGTTGGGTCTCAATCTAATATGGTAGAAGTCTTCATAAACAAAGGAATTGGACACATAAAGAGAAGCCACAGGAGAAGCAAGAAGTTGGAAGTAAATGGAACCTAGAAAAGAAAGGACAAGTTGCCACCATGTGCATTTCCATATGACAGAAAAGCCAAGGAACCTCGAAAATAGATGATTAGCCAAAATACACTGACTCTGGAGGAAGCAAGCCTTCTTGTCTCTGAAACCATGAGACAAAAAATTATTAAGCCAGACCATGGCAAGGTATCTGTTCTAGCAGCTATGAAACTAAAATCTCAATGTTAAAAGTAACCGTTTTGTTGTCTATGAATGCCTTGGCCCCTAGATTCCAGAATATATATATTTTATTTCATTACAGCTGCTACTCTTTGTATCATCCTAGAAATTTCATTTCCATATAAACTAAGTTTACTAGAGTGAAAAAGAACTGTTTAGTAGATAGAATTTACTTTTGAGGTAAATCTCATTGAGAATTTCACAAAAAATTTGAGCTGTGCAGTTTACAGTGGTAACTTATTCCTTAACCAAATATGACGTAGTTATGACCCAGGAGTCATCATTTTATTTTACAAGTCATTTATCATTACTTCCTCTCTCATTTTCAAAAGCACATCCATCATTAGGGAATGTTGACTTAAAGTTCTCAAAATCATATAATTGTCTTTTCCTCCCAGTTCTCACCACAATAATCCAAACTACCCACTTTCTATATGACTGCAGAATTTCTGCTCTACTCCCTCAAAATTCATCCTTTTGCTCCAAACCTAAAGTATTTCATCTTCCTTGCAGAGTTATTAAATCAAAGTAATAAGAGTACATGTTTTGAGGTTAAGTAATTCAAAAGAGCTATTCATAAAAAAAAATAGTTCTTTCTATCTACTACTTCTTTCCATATTTTCTTTATCTTCTCTTAGGTATACAGACCAATATTTTCACAGTTGGGAGGCTACATATAAAATCAGAAAATGACCAAGCGGTATAGGACAATAGAACACATTTCTGACCCTTCATAGCAACAGCCCAGGAAGTCAAACTGCAATAATCAACCCAGAAGTCAAAACTTGGTCAATGACAGCTTCCCTTTTTCTTGACTCATTTTCCAATCTGGAGCCATCCAGAGAAAGCCAAATGTGCTCCCCAAGCCAATCACATAAGTTATTCCTCATCTAGTTAATATTCCTCCAGGTCCCCCATGCCAACCACTTTCAACTTGGGCATACCTGAAGCCTTCTCTTTTTTCATTATACAGCTTTCCCATTCTCTGTCAGCTTTTGAATCTGCCAAATGCAAGTGATGTGGGCTGGCTCCATTGCTATAGAAAGCTCTGAATAAACAGCCTCTGTTTCTTCCCATTTGGGTGTTACCTGTTCATTTCCATAAGGTTGACATTTTTATTTGTCTTTCTAAACATCACTTCTCCAAAGCTTTGTCTATAGCTTGATTTGAAAAGTTGACTTTGAACTCAATTAGCAGCTTATTAACTCAGTTCTTCCTATAAAGTTCAAATGTCATTGGTTCATTTTCAATCAAATAAGAAAAATTAAAATATAGTTCTTCCATAAATTCTGTAGAGTGTTGAATTTTGGCCCCCAAATGATATAATTATGTTTTAACCTCCAAAACCTGTGTATGTGACCTTACTTGGAAAAAGGGCCTTTGCAGATAAATTAAGAATTTTAAGATAAGACCATCCCAGATTTAGAGTAAGCTCTAAAATCCAATGCTAGTTTCCTTATAAGAACGAAAACCTTATAAGAAAAAGAAGAGGGAATTTTGATACCAGAGACACAGTGGAGGAGGCCACATGCAAATGAGGAAAGATTGGAGTCATGTTGCAACAAGCCAAGGATTGACAGGAGCCACCAGAAGCTGAAAGAAGAAAAGCTCTCCCCTAGACTGTTTAGAGGTACTGTGCCCCTACTGAACCTTCCTTTTGGACTTCGATCCTCCAGAACTAAGAAGAATACATTTCTGTTTATTTAAGCCATAAAATTTGTCCTAATTTGCTGTCGCAGCCCTAGGAAACTAATATAGATTCCATCAATTGCTCACAATTATGCTACAATTTACTTTGCTTCATAGATGTACCTTGGCTTTCATTTAAAGTTATTTTATTTTACCCTCAAGTTGTTTCATTTCATAAATTATCTCATTGTCTTAAGGGAAGCATTATAGACATTCAACATATAATATTTTCTAGCTTCTTATTTATTCTGCCCATTACTTACATTCTAATCTATTGTTAGTCTTAAAGCCCAAGATAAGCAAGGCTTCAGGTAGCCAAAATTCTTAATAATTGACATTTCTAATATGGTTGTTTGCTTTGCAGGTAGATCATGACTCTTTCTATTGTAGTTTGTTTACTTGTTCTTGGAGTTTCTAATTTAATTTCTCTTATTTCCTGTAGGACTTGTGATTTTTATAACCTAATTTTAATAAAATTATCAGTCCTACAATTTGAGCACAAAATCTTCTCACTATCAGAATACCTCCTAAAAATCCGATTATTTATTTATTTATTTTATTTACATGGGCAGGCACCGGGAATCAAACCCGGGTCCTCTGGCATGGCAGGCGAGCATTCTTGCCTGCTGAGCCACCGTGGCCTGCCCAAAAATCCAATTCTTAAATGGACCTTTGGTTCACTAAATCTGTTGCACAACTTTAAACCTTCTCTCATTTATTTTGGGTCTAATCCCTCATTTTCCAGCTTTCATATCTTCTTACTTCTTCATTTTAACCATTGTATTGATGAGAAACAACTTAATAATGTGGGTAATATTTGTTGCTTTTTTATCATACAGTACCAGTTTTCTTTTTCTGTTATATGCAACCCTTTTTCTTCGGGGAACAATTGTCTCAAACTCTCAGTACAGGTGCTCTAAACAAGATTGTCCAGGCCTCTACCACTTTCCCTCTTAACTCAGGGTTCCAGGAAGATTGCCTATGAGCAAGTCCAAAGCTACTGGTATATCTCCTTACCTTGGAAACAACATTCAATTCATGGATGGGAATATAAACTAGCCAGAGCCCAGGAAGAATTATATATTTTTAGAATTTATGAGAAAGAACCAGGTACAATTTGTACTAGACATGATCCTGTGAAAAATGAGGACCACCTGCAGTCATTTTTCCATCTTTAGTTCAGGAAATCAGAGCCAAGGGATGAACAGAAATTACTTAGACATTAATGACTAATTTGAATTCCCACATCAAGTCATGCTTAAAGCCACGAATACACGTGAAATTCTCACTTACTTTGGATGATAACTTTGGAAACGAAGTTTTGGTATCAGGATTTGAGCACGTGAGTGGCAGACTTTAAAACTGGAATTGGCTAGGGAGAAGTAGTTTGAGAGACAATGAAGATAACAATAATCCCAAATAGAGAAAGCAGCAATTTTTATTATCTGTTAGCAAGAAAAAAATATAAAAAATGCTGTTTGTTGTAGTTTGTAATATATACCATGTATCTAATGGGGCTGCACAGGAATTAAAAAATTTGATAGGGAAAACTCATGTTGGTAGTGTGCATTATTAGCTTAATTATTTCTAAGAGAACCATAGCTATCCTATAATAAAGATACAGTCTTGGAACTGTCTCATCTGACAAAAAAAGGCACTTTGGTTGCTCTGGACAACCTTGTAGAACGGCTGACAGTAATAACCTGGAGACTTGTAGGAATCAAAAAGCTATATTTAACAAAAAAGCTTGTTAGTGTTACTGAAGTTAAGGAGACTGGAACCAAATTAAGAAACAAGTTTGAATTATCGAAGAAGCCTAATTTCCTCAGGCCATTTCCCTGAATCTCTTGCTATGTACTACTAGTCAAGCACAGGAAACAATTACCTTATTGATTATAACAATAAGGTAATTGAGATAACTGGGACTATTAACTGTGCCTCCCATCCCAAACCATTGTCTCAAATTGTCCAAAGGCAGATGCCTCTGTGGAGATCATTATGGTGAGGGCTAGGGAAGTGAGCATACCACTGAGAACTGTTGCTAGGAAACACAAACTCCTAGTCACAGCTCTACAATCAGGAAGTCTCAACACAACATCTGGCCTTAAGGGAGTTGCTTTAACACTGACACTTTAAGAGAAGGATTTAAAAGATTGTTATTGTTTTCCTGCTTAAGCAATTCCAACACTCTATACTCCCTGCAACCAAATGAATGCACAGCATGTTTACTAACAGAGAGTGAGATGATAAGGAGATTCAGCACTCAGAATGTGCATCCTCTCCAAGTCCCATGGCATATGTGGTCATGGATAACACTAAATAAGGGAATCCTTACACAGAACAGAACCAAGAGGTGTGGAGTATAATGGACAAAGATCCTTCCAGATCAATATAATCGACTTACTCCACTATCAGGGCAAAGAGTTCACACTATTCCTTGAGCAGGATATAATCTTTGAGGCAATGACTACTTTGTTTGGCTTCTGACAAATCATTTTCTCCAGTGAGTGTTTTTATTACAGTTGTCTTGTTTGTCTATGCTCCATTTTTATGTGGTGTTCATTGACAGTAATTAACATTTATCCAAAGGTTTCCAGACCACATGCAGATGCATCCTAAATTGACTTGAAAAGAGTGCACTGATCCCAGTTTCAGAGTTGCTTTGACACAATGGGTGGCTTAACAATGGGGATTTGTTATCAGTTTCAAAGGCTGGAAGGCTTACTCCATCTGGACTGGTAGCATTCTGGCTGGCCAGCAATCTTTGAGTTTCATGGTTTTCCCATCATAAGCCAATGTCTTCTCCTTTCTCTTCCAGGTTTCATTGACTTCCAGCTTCTTGTTTCTTCTTATGGCTTTCTCTTCCTAAAGCTTCCTGTAATAAGATTAAGGCTCAAACTCATTCAGTTGAACAAAACCTTAACCCAAAATAGTATCTTCAAGAGGTCATATTTACAGTGGCTTCACACCCACAGGAATGGATCAAGATTGATTAAGATTAATGACAAGTTCTTTTTTGTTTTTATTTTTCTCTAGAGTATATAATTCAACTTATTACTGTACCTTACTTACAGAAGGAAATGGATGCAATTACAAAATGAGAATTTGGGGAGGGAATGAGTGATTTTTACATTGTCAGAGAGATTTTTGGAAACATGTATGAGAAAGAGAATTCATGTAGTTGTCAATTCTAAAGTACACTTTTCAAAAATATAGAATAGAAGATAATAAGATTGGTCCAAAGAGCATTTCAGTTATTTATAGGTGTTGGTGTCTCAGAAAAATAATTCTAAGAGGAAAAGAAATTCTTGATGAAGATCTCCCTTTAGCCCCCCTCCTCATTGTCTTCGGCAGGTCCAAGGATCCAGGTATAAACCAATTGCCATACTAGCTGGTGCTGTATCCTCCAGATGGCAAATGAAGACATCCCAGATAACTGGAGATATCATCCTAATCTCTCTCTGCTAGTAACATCCTTCCCTACCACTGTCTTACCCTGCCTGACACATGCAGCTGCACATCAAAGGAGAATAGTGTGTCAATACCTTAGCAATCTATCATGTCCTAAATCAATAAGCCCCAATCCAATCAAGGGGCAATATACCACCTAGTAGGCACTCTCCCCTCTCTGCATCACTCTCCCTTTAAAAACACAGCTCTCAGAGCAAGAGAGGGAGCCATGTTTCTTTCCTTTCACTGGCTCCTGCCTGATTTTTCCCTGCTTTCTTTCTGCTTTCTCTTTATTCAATAAACTTGTTGAGCTTTGACTGCTGGCTGTCCCCTGTGGATTCCTTAATCATGCCTAACAATAGGCAACTACTTAAAGGAATGTTAGCATAAGGATACTACATTTAGTATAAAATAGGTCAATGTCCTACAAGGTAAAAAGCCCTGACCTTTGAGATTAACTTTTGCTACCAAACAAGTTATTTGCAAGTCTTCTAGACCAAAATCTACAAGTTAACAAATGCATATGATTTCAATAAATCTTGGACATTGAATCAACAGTAAATGGTGAGTTGAACAAAGTGCATTCTTCTAAAGTTTAGGTGAGCTGAGGCCCTGTATGATGATGTTGACAAAACAGGCTATCCTTTTTTTGTTTTTGTTCTTGTTTTTTTTAACTTTCCCATCTTCAAAAGAATCCTGTTTCTCATTGGGCAGAGTAAAGATTTTTGATTTGCTGTTTCTAATTAAATTACATTATTTTACTCTTATGTTAATATTGATATCCTGATTTTACTTATAGAAATCAGTTCTTACCCACTTTCCATCTGTGCAGTTCAGCACCAAACTCATTACTAGGACTAGGGTATACCTAAATCTGAGAGAGAAAACAAAAAAGAGCATCACCTTTCCTTGGGAAAAGTGACTAATTCAGGGATATCTTAGTTAGAACTGCCATAACAAAGTATAACAAACTGGATGGCTTAAGATGAGGGAAATGTATTGTTAAGTGGTTCTGGAGGCTCAAAGTCCAGAAATCAAGGTACTGGCAGGGCCATGGTCCCATCCAAACCTGAAGCTTCAGGTATTCTGCTGGCAGTCAGTAGTATCTCCTATCATCACGTGGTGCTCTCCTCTCTGCTTGCCAGGGTCTCTTCTCCTCTACTTACAAGGATGTCAGATCTACTGGATTAGGGCCCACCCTAAACAGTTTAGTTTCATCTTCACTAATACCATTTTCAAACACGCAGACTAAAGCTGGTTTATGGGAACCCTTCATCAAATCATGCCTAAATCCAAAAATACCTGGAACTTCCAGTTACATAAAAATAACATGTATTAAAATTGGGGTAGAATGGATTTTCTTTCTAAAGAAAATAAAAATTTATAAAGAATGGGTATATGGAAGTTATACTTCTGTCTTAGAAAATGTTTTTGTTTTGTCTTCTGACTTGAGAGTTTAGCAACATCTTCTGGTCAAAATAACTTCTTTTCTGAATTTTAAAGACATTTATAATCCAGGGAGGTATCTGATTCTAATGTGATTGTCATTCCAATGTAGAATAATGAATAATGGCTTTATAAGATCCTGGAAGCTTTTTAGAATTTTTTTTTTTTTTAGAACTTTTTGTTCTTGAAGCTCTGAACTAATTTCCTCAGTGATAAATTGTTTAAATTCAACCGACTTGGCCTTATATATATCTTTTGAAATTAAAGACTCCTGTTTTCCCTCAGTTCTGAGAAATTTTTCCTGATTAAAAATGTTTTTCTTCTTTTTTTTTCAGTCTTACACTCTAAGTCATATATGGTAAATCTGCTTCTTTCTATTTTTCTTTCCTTTCACTTTGCTTTTTCACCCTCTTTGTTAATTTTTGTAATATATTCTCAGAGATATCTCCAATTTCAGTCCAAATCCCTCTATTGACTATTTTATTTACAAGAATTATGTTTTCCTGATTGCACATATCCCCACAGGATTTTTATTTTCATTTATGAATGCAAAGTACTTTTATTCTCTCTTAGGATGGTAATGGAATATTTTTATGTTCTCTTAAATTATACTCTATCTAATTAAGCCACAGCCCTCTGCTGGACCACTCAACTTGTTTCTTGCTGACACAAGAATTTAGCCCTTGTAAACTCTGTGTAAAATGCTAGCTCTTCTACCTCTTTTTATATAATTCATTCCTTCTCATCTCTCATGTCTCAAATTATATATCATACTCCCTGGGAATTCTTTTTCAATTCCCAGGATGTTATGTATTATTAAACCTATTACTTCAACTTCATGGCATATTACTTTGTATAAATTTGTTTTTGTGGTTATTTAAATAATGAATTTTCTGCAACAAGTTTTGTGCTTCAAAAGAACAGCAGTATGTCTTAACTGCAGCCCATTGGAATTCCAGTGTTGAATGTTTTATGTAAGTGTGGAATGAATGGATTAATTGTTACATGGTAGTAAAGTTCCTTTTGTAAGGAACTCGATCCTTACTATGGTTACACTAATTTCCTGAGCCTCCAGCCTGATATCTGCTGTTAATGGAACATTTGTATTTTTACTTTTTATCTTTAATGCTGAAATATTTGCTCAAAAGTTATTACAATAGTCTTATTTTGGTTTTCATTATGTCCTGAACTGTGATCACATTATCATTTTTTATTTATCTTTATTCTGCTAAGCGTGGTATGCCTGACCTTTTCTTTGTACAACTACTGTGAAAAAATTGTCATTGCCTATCCTATATAGCTTTATCTTCATACAGTCAGTTTTCAATCTGAGAATACTCTTTTGATCTTCTCTTATGAAACATAAAGAAGCAAATATCATTTCTAGAATATGCAGCTGCCATTTCACATTTCTAATTCCAACTGTTTCTTGAAATTGTGTGCATTTGTTGTTTCCCTGTATCTTTTGACCAAAAAATGCCGGTACAATATCAATCTAAAAGTTTATGTCATCTTATAATAAATGTTTGTTTTAATTGAAGAAAAACTTTATTAAAATTGCCTGTCTCAATTAAACCTTTCAGTAATGTGATATTGGAAATTCAGAGAACTTAAGTGAACTTCTCAAGATCTCTCAGTAATTATATGATTGAACCTCTTACTCATGCAAGTCTCTTTGGTCTGGAATCCTTTCTTTAAAAGGAAAGTTTGCCCACACTGCTCACTTCCCTGCTTAAGTTCTTCTATTGCTCCCTATCACTCAACAGATTAAGTCTAAATTCTTAAGTATAATACACATTTCTTTCCATGAATTGGCCCCTTTTTATACATCTAGCTTCATTTCTTGCTACTTTGCACCAAAACTTTTTGCAAAGTGTCTCACATGATGTATCATTTCACAGTTCTGTTCTTTTATTCATACAGTTTTCTTTGACAGAAATGCCAGCTCCACATTTTTCTTTACATTTATAGTTCTCGTTTATCAAGTCTTAGCTCGTGTCTGCTCATGGTGCTTTCTAAGAATACCTGGGTAGTTTAATTCTACTTCTCTGCTTGACAGCACCTTGAGCATGTCCGCCATTTAGAGTATACTATATTACATAGATATCAGCAATAGTTTGTCTTTTTCTGCCCTATCAGGATGTAAACTACTTGAGGAGAGGACCTATATGTTATTTATTTTTATTATCTCTGTAACTTTCACCATACCTGCCAGGTAAATGGTATGAAATACATACTATATTGAACTGAACTTTTTCCTTAAACCTCAGACAAGAAAAGGAGGACAGGACCTGTCTAGGGATAAAAAGAGACTGGATTATACTTCATATAAGCATATTTAATTTATACTAATCAGTTGTGGAGGGGCCCTAGTTGGGGGAAGAATCTTACTTTTAAAATTTTAATGATAAACATCAAGTTTAAAATGACATGATAGTATTAATGATAACAATAATAATAATTTTTACTAAGCACTTAACTCTTCTATTGTTAAACTTCATAAATATATTGAATAATGTGTTCCTCACTACAGCTGTGTGACAGAGGCATGAAGAGTATACCAATATTCAAGTGAGGAAATTGCAGAACAGGAATGTTAAGAAGCTTGCCAAATGATGAACATTTAGTAAGTGATGGAAATGGAGGTCAAAACACTGCAGTCTCACCTAGATTTCCAATAACATAACCACAGCATGAGAGCTTTAGTGTTCCAGTTTACGTATATGATCAACTTTAACACAGACTCACAGCATCGTGAAAATAACTTGAAGAAGGCAGCAAGAAGAGTGCTCCCAGTGATCAAAGCAAAACTGAAATGAAAACTTCCAGACTCAACTCTGTGTTCAAAAATGAGTATAATTTAGGACTGAGCCCTTTCATAGAATATTAAGAGAATTGGTAAAAACAAATGTAACCACAGACGGCACTTTAGTGGTCCTGTAGAGTTCTTTTTTGGAGAATGGATTTAGCTTTGGAAATCAGTGGGCACTAATAGAGTCTTAGTCATTATTTGGTTGCTTAGCAACTGAGCCCTTTTCCTAGAATTGGTGAATTCCCATTTTCTAAAACTTGGTGGGTGAAAAAACTCCTACTCTTAAGGCTGAAAATGTCTGCTCTGCTGGAAGCTAAGGACTGAGTGGATGGCATTAGCTTGGACAGTTAGATACAGCTGACTAAATATTTTGATATAGCAATAGGGACAAAGGAATCAGAGAGAGTGGAGAATTTTTTCTGGTAGCAGTATAGTGTGACATTTAAGGGAAGAAATAACTGGCACCAGCCAAGGAATCATAGCTGGAATAACAGCAGAACAGGCTGCAGCATCCAGCTTTCAGCTGCAACAAACACAGGTTTCCTTGTATTATTTGACTGGGACTCTGATTCTGCCTGCATAATTTCTTTTTCCCTGTTGTCCATACTCTGACTCTGGTTTTTCCATTCCACCTTGACATGTTGTGAACAAATATTTGAATTAATTAATTTTCCTCAAAAACTAGCTCAAAGTTATGACTACGGCTAATGATGAAAAATCCTGACTGATACAAATACTGAAACTAAAAGATTGCTTGAGGAACTATTGAATTACAGACTGATTGTCTGTTTTATAGTAAGATAAAAAAACAAAATAAACATCTAATTTACATTACTTTGTCCATGGTATGCACTGGTAAATTATATTATTAAAATTATCTCATGACTAGTCATTACGTAAGGGCTTTGGGGAAATTGAGTTACTACTTGCATAAAGGTAAATCAAAGTCATAAGGAAAGGCAAATGTTCCATATAGCATCAGGTGACTTAAAGAAAGAAGAAGATAAACTCAAATTCTTAATTCTAAATATACGCTTGAAGGAATGGACTGAATTTCAGGTATTTTATGCTTGTGCTAAAAGAATTGTGAGCCTCTTGCAACTGTCATATAACTGGGATGAAGAAACAAAACAAAACAAACAAAAAACCCTCAAAATTTGACCCAAGGGTTGTATGTATCTGCCTATTTCCTGGGTCCTGCTAGGACAAAAGGAATAAACCTAGTTATATTACTAGAAAACACTTGTTGTAAGGAACTGTTAAGTAGGTCTTGGTAAGTAAAAAGGAGATCCTGAATTGACATGTAACTAGGAAATATCAAGAATTATGCTTGAGATGCTTATTATATATCCAAGAAAAGATGGAGTTAAAATTCTACAACCTTAAGAAGTCACAAATAGATATAAATTTTAGAAATATTCAGTGTTTGAATTCTATCTATAATTATAGGAATAGATGACAAAAATATAGATAGAAAACAGAAGCAGTCCAAGGACAGAAACTTGAAGAGCTCAGACACTGTGAAGACCAGATAAAGGTGCAAGAAAAGAGAATGGGAAGATGTGACCAGGGAGGTATGGGAAACCTAGGAGAATGTGGCACCCCAGAACCCAAAAATAAAAATTAATAAAAGGAGAACAATTTAATTTGGTGCCCTTGAAAAAAAAGCATTTTCATTGGAATAGTGAGAAAGAAATATTGCTTGGATTAGGTTGTGGAAAGACAGGGAGTAAGAAACTCAAAATAGAATATATAGAAAACTATTTGCAGTTCTATTAAAAGAAGAAGAAAAAGTGCCTGTGGATTCAGAATTTTTTTTTTATGTTAAGCTTTATAGACATATGTGTATGTTAATGAATAGGATCAAGTAGTATGTATGGAACTGATGATGGAGCCAAGAGAAATGTTCATTGGAAGGACAAAGTCATTATGTAAGAGAGAGAATGGGATCAAGTTTTCAAATGGAAGAATTAGACTTTGATATAAATTAACATGGACATTTACTCCACAGGAAGAGGAGGGGAGACACCAAAAATGAAAACCACACCTTACTGCTTACATTAACATGACTTTGCTCTTTCCATGTCTTTAGCATTTCTTTACTCTTTTGAGATGTTCAGACCAAGCAAAGGTTTGGTTGTTCTTTATGGAGAAGTTGAGGAAATGATAATCTCTTCAATGAAAAGACATCAACAGAGAGTTTACACTCTCATAATCTTTGAATTCCCTCTGGACATACGATAATCTTTCTCTTTTTTGGATTTCTACCAGTCCTATACTGTTGTATCATAATTTTTACCCAACCCCATGAAGTCTACTCATTAAAAGACCCACAATAACCAAACTTTCAATTCTCAAAAAATTCCGACCTCATCTTCCCATTTCAAGACTGCCAAAGCAGTTAATATTTTAACTTTGTCTTATCAACTGTTGGTACTGGCAATATGTGAGGGGCCAGCTTTTGACAATGTAGCATAGGCAGGTATGTTGATGCATTTGAAAGTGAGAAGATTGGTAGTTCTCTTCTGATTGCTTCAAATTAGAGTGAAATAAAATGCCAGATTATCCACCAAGAGTGATCAATTTCTCCCTTCAGCTAGAAAATCTATTTGACCTCATGAAGCCAATGACTAGATTCTTATTCGGGAGCTGGTGACAAGAGAAAAGGAGGCTGATTCTCTCTGAGGATAAAGCCAGCAGTGAAAGATTCACAGTTTTCAAGTCAGCCAAGCTGTGATGTTCAATGCCCAGTGCGGGCAGTGTGGAGTTGGGGAGTGAGGTTGCCTGGACTACATTAGGAATTATCTTCCTATCCTCTTTTGTCCACCTCTTTTGTTCTTCAATCTTCCAATGAATGTTTTATTGCAGATGATCTATGTTTTATGTCACATATATGCACACACAAATGTTTATTTGTAATGCAGTATTGAGATAAGAGACATTGAGAGTCATAGATTGTGGAAGACCATGCCAATAAGTTGTACATGAACGCAGAGAGGGGAACATGAAAAGTTTCTCTAATTTAATGGAAACAATTTCTTATTGAAATGTGACAGAAGAAGCATAAAGAAAGAGACTGTCCTTAAATTGGTACTCTTCCTGATTTAGAAGAAGATAACTTTCCTAAGAAAATGTCTTTTTCAAGAGATGGACAATACATGAGATTTCCTTTTATTTTATAAATGACAGTCTTTAATTTCACATTTACAGGAGGCTGTCTAAATACAGGTATCTGGGGAACCAGAATCATTCTTCTCAATGAGTTTTATTTAACGTATGACTCATGAAGTCACACTCAGTAATTGATACTTGGCATGGGTAATACTTGATCAAGCTTAAGACCGCAGACTACCTCACTGAAGAGCAAGAATCTCAATAGATGGTCCTGATTAACACAAGGGTGTTTGTCCACACAAATTCTACCGCATGATCATAGTTGAAAGAAAATTTTTCCATTCATTTCAGAGCAATTAGACTAATTGCAGACACTTGAACTGCTGCTAGACCGCAATTGTGCCATTTGGGATGGCAAGACACTGTGATAAGTTTAAACTCTCCTTAAGTTATGAGTTCAGATGGACTCCTGCTTTTACTTTCTCCGTGCCCTTCTCTCGTGACACTGTGATTTTCCCTTCAGAAATAATACTTTTCCTATATTTGGCCCATGTGATTCAGGCTCCCTTCACCACAGATTTAAGAGTTAGACACATTACTCAGATCTGGCCAATAAGAAAATTCTGTCCTGTCACCACAGTAATTGGTTAACGGTGGCTGCCTGCCATATTAATCTGGAATTTTGGCTGTTCCATCTGAAGAAGAAATACTCACTGAAATTGAGAGCTCAGAGGCAGTTGGCCTAAACAGAAGAGTGAAGCATGTTTGCTATTTCTGGAAGCAACCCACTTAGAATAAAGCCAAATAAAGAAAGGAGACCTGTGAAACAGAGACAGATTCTGATGACTTTCTTAAATGCTTAGGTTCAGTTGTGCCTGAATTTAGTTAACTTGAATCTTTCCAGTTGTGTGAGCTACCGAATTTCCCTCTTTGTTTCACTAAATTTGATTGAGCTTCTCTCACTTGTGAGCAAAATAATCCTCAATAATACAAATAGCATTACCTGGAAGAAAAGTTTGTCAGTGTCAGATGCCAAAATAGGGAATTTGCCGAAGTGAAACAGGTTCTGGGGCTGTGAGTTTTCTTTCATCTCTGGATGAAAAGTTAGCAATCCTGCTATTCAATGACTTTCTTTCTTTTGAGTCTTTTGGGCCAGAAAGCATGTGGCTACTAAAAATAGTGGTTCTGGAGGGTTGGTAGTAAAACTTTCAAATGTTGCAGGACATTAACTTCTTCTTGCAGCTTTTAGTGTGGTTCTACATGGAAAGACACACTTCAAATTCTAATTGTGTAATCTGAAAATAGAGGGGCAAAAAAGAACAAGAGAGTGCTAAAGTACTAAGAGAGGCCCCTGGCATTCTAAGATAGATGAGGATCAAGTGAGGATTAGGTTAAGAGCCCACTAATGCTGGGAAACAGTGCTATGAATTTGAAAGAGTAGAATACTCTGCAAGCTAAAGTTAGTGCAACCAAAAAAGAGACAGCAAGAAATATAGCAGGGATATAATTTCAACATATAATTTTCAACTCTGATTTCCCAAATCCCCATGATGTATTTACTGCCTCTCAGTCCCGGCTTGATTAAGATGTTAGTTCCCATCAACTAGAGAATCATTCTAAAGCTTCCACCTAAAGGAAAGGTAGAAGAATGGGGGAGGCAGGGACCAACATGAAGATAACTGATTGAGGGTTATTTAAGTTTTCCTTAAGAGACCACTATATTATTTTATTGGATTTGGTTAGTGTATGGAATGGATCAAATATAAATTTGTTTTCAGGGAAATATCAAAACAAATCAGCTAAACAATTGTTCAATGTCTAAAGCAATTCCTGGGCCCTCAAACCTGTACTTGCTAAAAGAAGGTTTCTAAATTGTTGCAGTCCTCAAAATAACACATCCTTTCCAATTGCCTTCTCCATTTCCATGAAAGACCAGGACCAGGGAGGTCCTCCTGTGAACAGAGCTGGGGCAGGTGCTTGGATAATCACATAAAGTATTCCATTTAAGAGTGTGGAAGTTTTTTTCCTAATAAATTATAGGATATGTTTCAGCATTGAATATTTGAATTTCTTCCCCCCACCACCCATTTTTTCAAAATGGTACCCATTGTATTACAATGGTTTTAATAGGGTTTTTTTTTTTAACTTGCATATGGGCAGGAGGCACCAGGGATCAAACTCCAGACCTCCAGCACGGCAGGTCGGAGCTCTGCCTGCTGAGCCATGGCAGCTGCCCTTAATAGGGTTTTAAAATTTATCTGCTGAGTATGTGCTTTGATTTCTTTTCATAGCATCATTTTTAGCCAATTAAACAAGAAATCTGCTTTGAATTTTTGGCAACTTAGTTAAGACCTTCTTAAAATTACTAATTTTTCCCATGGATAGGCTAGTGGGATAGGATTATTATAACGAGTAAATGAAAGAAAGCATTCAAGATAGTGATTGATAAATAGCAAGCATTAAAATAATGCTAATATATAATGTATATAATTATAATCTATATATTATGTATCATATATATAAACATATATGAAGTGTGTGTATATATATATATATATATATATATATATATATATATACTCCCAACTTCTCAGTTTAGTCCTGTTTTAACATATGAGTAACCCTCTACCACAACAGCCTTATCTCTGATATCTGTGCCTTTTTTACTGTATTTCAGCTGCCATGACACTCCTATCCAGTTGGATAACTCACTTAACCTATCAGTAGGCAATGGAGTCAAAGTCCAGTCTATCTTGTCTCTTTTCATAACTTAAGTTAGCCTGCTAGCTCCTCACTATCTTGACTCATGTTTCACAACCGTGCCTTACTTTTTTATCATGCCCATCCATAATTTCCATCATACTGGCTGAAATCCTTTTTTTCTGAAGTCCTGGCATGATTATTTCCACAGTCTTAACAATTTTATATACTAAAGACAGCATGAAGGAGTTCTGCATACAACAAGAAAATCAATAGTCACCAAAACCCTGGACAATAGAATTTTAGCAAACAAACAGTGAAAATAGGTTTTGGAAGTCATAGGGAAGGGTTAGGAGGGAGAAACATTTAACTGATAATGTAAAAATGGCTATTTTGTACAAGCACAAAATAAGGCTCCTGATTAGGAATATATTGCCATCTAGTGTGAGCTAATTAAATGTGTTGTTAATATATTTTAGTAAAGATTCAAAAGCCTACATCTACAGAATGTGAATTTAACATTAAATCCTAAATGATTTTGGAAAATATATTCGTTGGAATAATTCCATATTTTAGGTCGATTGAGTATTTTCTCATAATGTCATAAATAAAAGGCAGCACTAAATACCATACTTTATCATTAAAAATTAAAAAAATATATTTACTTCACAGACTCAATTTATTGCCATTTTCACTATTGAAAGCTTCTTATCTTTGCCTTCTAATGATTTAGGTGTGATTCTTACTATGACTATTGTTACATTCATGAAAAATATGCATATTCTTTTCTTTCTCTATCATTCTGCCAAATAGAATTAAATATTTTTATATAGAAATATATATTTTAAAAGACTATTTTTTCAAACTATTCTATAAAGGAAAAAAATCAATGACATGACTTCTTGCCTAAAAGTTAAATGAAAGATAAAGTGCTGCATACTTTGTATGACTGACATTGGAGCATAAGGTATAAATCAATATTTCCTTCTTATTTTAAGATATTTCTTGAGAAGTAGAGAAATACATGATATGAAAGAAATAAATTCTATTTCTTTCCTTTTTAAGACTTGCAAATTGCTTACAATTGTCAAGTTCTTAATGATATGGAATTAATGTACACTATCTTAATATCAAGCTGGCTTACCGTGTATAGATATATTAAAAAAAATAATTGTTCTAGTTTGCTAGCTGCCAGAATACAATATAACAGAAACAGAAGAGCTTTTAAAAAGGAGAGTTTAATAAGTTGCAAGTTAACAGTTTATAGGCTGTAGAAATGTCCCAATTAAGGCAAGTCTATAGAAATGTCCAATCTAAGGTATCCAGGGAAAGATATCTTGGTTCAAGAAGGCTGATGAAGTTCAGGTTTTCTCTCTCAAGTGAAAAGGCATGTGGCAAACACAGCATCATCTTCTAGCTTTCACTCCTGGCTTCCTGTTTCATGACGCTCCTGGGAGGCATTTTCCTTCTTCATCTTCAAAGGTCGCTGGCTGGTGGACTTTCTGCTTCTCATGGCTATGTCATTCTCTGCTCTCTCAGAAACTCCTTTTCTCCAAAATGTTTCCCCTTTAATAGGATTCCAGAAAACTAATCAAGACCCGCCCAAATGGGTGGAAACATATCTCCACTTAATCCATCTTAACAACCACTCCTGATTGAGTCACATCTCCAGGGAGATGATCTAATTACAGTTTCAAACATACAGTACTGAATTGGGATTAGAAGAAACAGCTGCCTTTACAAAATGGGATTAGGATTAAAACGTGGTTTTTCTAGGGTACATACATCCTCTCCAAACAGCACAATAATTATGAAAATTTCTAAACATATTAAAAACATTTTTTAATAAAAATTAATGTGGAGACAGCATTGCTCCTTTCAGCCTCATCTTTCCACATTTTCTTCTGGAGGCATGTTTTTAAATGATAGATTAAAAAAAAATTTGGTGGAAAATATAGTTCATTTTTATTTTTCAAAAATTGTTGGAGACAATAAAATTCTTTGACAAATTTAGCTGATTGAATGTTATTCCATTGTTGCCTGGCCTCTGTTTTTATGAAGAAGTCCATTTTCAATGAATTTTGTGGATCCATTTTGGGAATGGATCTTTTCTTTCTGGCAGCTTTTGTTATTTTCCCTTCATCTTAAGTATTCTGTAGTTACACTACCACAAGACTAGAATTTTCTTTCTTATTTTTATTAATCCCCATCAGAGCTTTGTGTGATAGTTCAGCCTCTGCATTGTGAAATTAATAGCATGATGAGTTGGCCCATTCATCCTGCAGACCCTCACCTCTTCCTAATCTCACAGACATGTGATCTTGAAGTTTTCAGTATGAAATCTTTGTATGAAGCTTAGTGGTAACTATGAGAGGTTTGCAAATTCGAAATGAAGTGGAGATCATCTTCCTTTTCACCTTTGGCTTTTTCTACTATTGAGTGAGCTGAAGAAAATGTTAATACTGCAACATTATTCTAATGTTCATTGTGAATATTCTGGATATGAAGGAGCAGTTGCATTGAGGCAAAGATGGTAACTGAAGATTCTGAACTTTAACTTTCTTATTCTTTGATTTCCATTACATGGTGTTCCTGTCCTGAAACACAACCTATTTCATAATCAAGTGTCGCTTGGTCTTCTGTATGTCACCCTTTAGGAATTGAGGCTCTGGACACTTGTGCAAATTCAGATGCTCTGGGTACTGCTAGTGCATTGAGTTATAAAGTCCTGTGGGTGTGATCTGATCCAGAAGTCTTGTACTTTATACCACTGTCCATGCAACTGAAAGGTTAATGTGTCAGTTTACAAGCAGAATATAGTCTCAAAACTTTCACATTTTGTAACACATGGGTGTGTCTTGATATCGACCTTTTCAGTGTGATCTCAGCAATCAATTTTAAGTCCCTACTTTAAATGCAAACTGTTATATTTTAAAAATATATTCTATTCCCTGCCTTTCACTCTAACTGATTAGTGTTGTTGTATCTTTTTGGTGAATTGAGCCTTTAATTAGTATATAATGTCCTTCTTTGTCTCTTATGATGTCTTTGCATTTGAAGTCTATTTTGTCTCATATAGTATAGCTACTCCTGCTTTTTTTGGTGAAAACTTGAGTAGAAAATCTTTTTCTATCCTTTCAATTTCAGTCTATTTGTATCCTTGTGCCTAAGACGAGTCTCTTGTAAGCAGCAAGATTGTTTCTCAATCCATTCTATCAATCTATAGCTTTTAATTGGTAAATTTAGTCTGTTAACATTCAGAATTATTACTGAAAATTTTCTTGAAATTTCTTGGATTCATTTCTTGAATCCACCACCTTATCTTTTTTATTTGTCAAGTTTATATATTCTTTTCTCTCTCTCTTTTTAATCCTTTAAGTAATCTTTACTGGGACTCTTCAATTCTTTGCTCTCCTCCAGACCTCTCTTTCCTGTCTTTTTTTTTTCAGCTGGCAGAACTCTCTTTAGTATTTTTTGTAGGGCTGGTCTCTTGTTGACAAGTTCTTTCAGGACTTCTTTGTCTCTGAAAACTTTAATCTCTCCCTCAACTTTGAAGGACAATTTGCTGGGTACAGAATTCTTGGCTGAAAGTCTTTCTCTTTCAGGATCTTAAATATATCATACCACTGCCTTCTTGCCACCATGGTGCTAGTTGAATAGTCTGAACTCAGCTTTATGTGGTTTCTTTTGTATGTAGTAGATTGAAAACAAACAATTGTATCTACTGCATACAATTGTTTTCAGAATTTTCTGCTTCTCTTCAACATTTGACAGACTGATTAGTATGTGTCTTGGGGAAGCCTATTTGCATTTATTCTGTTTGGAGTTCATTGGGCTTCTTTGACTTGCATATTTATGTCATTTATAAGGGTTGAGAAGTTTTCCTCCATTACATCCTCAACTATTCTTCCTAGCCCTTTACTCCTTTCTTCTCCTTTTGGGACATCAATGATTCTTATATTTGTGTGCTTTGTTTTGTTGATCATTTCCCTGAGATCCAGTTCAAATTTTTCCATCTTTTTTTGCCATTTGCTGTTTTGACTCTTCAAAGTCAGTGATTTTGTTCTCTATATCACTTATTCTTTCTTCTGTCTCTTCAAATCTGGTGTTGTGTGCCTCATATGAGTATATTTGGCCCACAGAGTCTTTAATCTCTGTGATATCTGCTATTTTTCTATTTATTCTTTCAAATTCCTCTTCATGCTCTTCTACTGTCTTCTTGATCTACTTTATGTCATTTGCCATCTGTTCTAGTTTGCTAGCTGCCAGAATGCAACACACCAGAGATGGATTGGCTTTTAAATAAAAGGGGATTTATTTTGTTAGTTCTTGAGAAGAAAGACAGACAACTTTCAACTGAGGTTCTTTCTTATGTGGGAAGGCACAGGATGGCCTCTGCTGGTCTTCTCTCCAGGCCCCTGGGTTCCAACAACTTTCCCCCGGGGTGACTTCTTTCTGCATCTCCAAAAGTCTGGGCTGAGCTGCGAGTGCTGAGATGAGGTATGCTGAGCTGCTTGGGCTGTGCTACGTTGTGCTCTCTCATTTAAGCACCAGCCAAGTAAGTCAAACGTCATTCATTGCAGCAGGCATACCTCCTAGCCGACTGCAGATGTAAATCAGCAAGAGATGAGGGTCACGTACCATTGGCTCATGTCCACAGCAACAGAACTAGGTGCCTTCACCTGACCAAGTTGACAACTGAATCTAACTACCACACCATCTAAATAGAGTTGTATGAACATCTTTGATTAGTTTTTCCAATGTCTGTGTCTCCTGGTGTTTTAATTTGGTCACTAGGCTTGGCTACATCTGTCTGCATTGTGATAAGCTTAGTGATCTCCCGTTGTTTTTGGTGCATGTAAATATCTTGATTGATTTACTTTGGGAGTTGATTTCTTTCAATAGTCTAAGGCCTTGTGTTTGCTGGATGGATGTGCCATAGGGAGCAGGGTATGGAGTAGGGCACAAAAGTGTAGTGATTCATTTCAGGGCAGGTATAGGTGCAGGTTGGGGATGTTATGCTGGTGCTTGTGAACATGGGTGCCCAGCGGCCAGGGAGGATGTAGCTGTGTGGGTGCACCAGTCTGGGGGGCATAACCTGGTATGTGCTGGTCTAGGGTCTGGGGCTCTTTGTATGCATGCATAGGGCTGTGGCAGCAGCTCAGTGTTACGTCTTCATGTGTTGGGGGCAGATGTGGGTCAGCACTTTCTCAGTGCTAGGAAGTGTGACTGAGGGCCGTGCACATGAGTGGGTCTGGGACTGCCATAAACTGAAACTCCCAGAGCTGAAGGATGCTATTGGTGGCCATGCACATGTGTAGGTCTAGGAGTGCAGTAAACTGATGTGCGGAGCTGTGTGTGGAGGGGTGGTGGTGGCAGGTTGAAGGTTGTGCAAGACTATGGGCAGGAATGGGCGGAGACTGTGGGGGTAGCCTGGGTATGGAGGTTAGTGCCTGTAGCCTGTATGCAATGGCAACAGCCTGCAGGGAACAGGGAGGGAGAGGTAGTGCTCAGGAGGGGTGCTGGAGGGGTGGGTTGGGTTGCACTTGGGGTGCAGGTGTGAGGCAGGTATGTGTGCGGGGGAGCAGGTGGGATGAGGGCGCTTGGAGAGCAAGGAATGGGAGCAGGTGATAAGGTTCAGGTGTGTGCGATGTAGGGTGCTTTGGAGGTCACGGGGCATCACAGGTGAGGGTAGTGCATTCAAGGAAGGTGGCCTGGCTTACTAGGAAGTCCCCACCTCCTCTTCCGTCAGTGCACTCCTGAGGGCTCCGTGCCTCTGCACCAGGGTCCAGCTTTCTGCTTCTCAGTTCCTCAACCTCTGCAACAAGGGCTGCTCTATGTGGTACCAAAGGCTCTCCCAGGTCAGTTGCATTCTTGAATCGCCATTTCAGTGACTACTCTATTCGGCCATCTTCCAGGAAATCCACACACTAACTGATTTAATAATTCTTGTGGGTTGGATTTTTTCTCAAAAAAGATATGTAGATTAAGTACCCCAGTACTTCAGAATGTGGCCTTGTTTGGAAATAGGGTCTTTGTATGTGTAATTCATGAAGTTGAGATGAGGTCATATTGGAGTAGAGTAGGAGTTTAATCCAGGATGACTGGTGTCCTTAGAAGAAAAAGAGAAAAGAACAAAAGATGGAGACAGAGAGAAATGAAGATGGAAGCAGAGGTTGAACTTACATTGCCACAAGCCAAAGATCACCCAAAACCAACAGAAGCTTGAAGAAAAAATTATCCTAGAGCCTTTAGAGAGAGCATGGTCCTGCCAACATTTTGGTATTGGACTTAACAACTTTCAGAACCACGAGACAAATTTCTGTTGTTTTAAACCAGCCAGTTTTTGGTCAGTTATCACAGAAGTCCTGGAAAACTAATATGTATTTTACTAATTCTGGAAATTTCTCATAAAAATATTCTTGGAATATTGTGTTTGCTCCATTCTCTGTTTATTTTGTAAATTCCTTTTATATACATATATATAGAAAGACACATTTATCCTGCCTTCCAGATCTCTTAATCTCTCTTCGTTATCATCTATCTTTTCAATTCCTTATGTTGCATTATATAGTATCCTCAGTTCTATCTCCTAGTTCGTTAAACCTCTATTCTGTGTATATTTTTTAATGTACCTGTCCCAATGGGTTTTATTTCACATTTGAAAGCCTATATTTTTCATTTATGGAAATAAAATTTTGGCTCTTTTTCAAATCTGCTTGTCCTTACATTATCTCATCCTTTGTTTCATTAATTCTTTATTCTATGCTTTTCATCACTTAAAATATACCCATTTTTATGTTCTTTACAGATTATAATATAATTATCCCAAGAACATGAAGTTCTAATCATTTTTCATAGTGTTTGTTAATTCTAAATTATGGTTGATTGTTTATTCATGCAATTTTGAAATATTCACATTTTAGTAGGTCTGTGGCTATCTTTGCCAACTTGGTTTGATGAAGACTTTCTCTGAAAGACTTATATTGATCCATCTCCTGGCCCTGTACAAGAATTGCACATCAAGCTGTATTTAAGAGATTCAAAACCTCTCCCATCACAAATACAGTATACATCCACTGTGGCTTCCACAGATGGCATTCTCTCACCTGCTTTTTGGGGGGTACCACAGCTACTTTTAATTTCACTGATTCACCGGAGAGGCTCACAAGATTCAATCAAAGTTTCTAATATTGACTTAGATTTGTTACATCAAAATGGCACAAAGCAAGAACAATATGAAGAAGTAAATCCAGAGTGGTCATCTGATGCAGGCTTCCAAATCTTCCTGAACTGGGACACACAGTACACACTTTGCTTTCTAGTCGTGAACTAAACAGACATATGCAAATTGAGCTGGCTCAGGGAAGACCTCCTCTTGAATCTTTTTGGCTTTTATGGAGGCCCTGCCATTTTGGCATATCCTGCCATACAACCAGCCATAGTAATAAAAAAAACAGGTTCCTAGCAGTGAAAGCAGGTAGATTGTCAATCTTGATGGTGGCATAAAACAATCTTCCTAAGTCCTAAATATTTGGACAGCAGCATGCCCTATTACTCTGGCTATCAATAACATAAAGGACATTCTGAAGGTCAAATTTCTGGTGTTAACCAAGAGTCAATTATGGTCTAGAGACATTTAAGGACTGGGCATCCATATCTGCCAAGCTAACTTTCCTCACACCTGCCTTTGACAAAGTTATCGACTTGTTTATATTTGTTATTTGGCCATTTTACTCTCTTGCTTGTAAGTGTAAATACTAAAAAAGAAAAATGCTTTATTTTATTTTAAACTTATAGTTATTTTTCTCTGTTTGGTTTGACTTGATTTTTTAGGTTTTCTTAGTTCTTCATTTCTTCATTTGGCCCTTTCTTTACACCAAGGGCTCTTTTTTTTTTTAGATTAAGTGATTAATTGTACTTGTCTGTTTGATTCAACTTTTCTCAGAGTTGTCATAAAAATTTCTGCTGAATGTACTGAAGTTTGCCTACAGTGCATATTCAATGCAAGCATTTAGTAGAAACCTTCTTATCTTTATCTTTTGATATATATATATATATACACATATATGCATTTGGTAAAGAACTGTAATAGAGAAGTGTGGTCCAAGAAATCAAAGAATTAACTCAGATGTTAAAACAAAAAAACAAAATGAAATTAAAAATTTATTTGTATTCTTCTACCATTTTATCTATTGCACCTCAGGTCATGCCAGATCAAATTAATGGAGAAACATGTAGGTGAAATAAATTTTTCTAGACATTCACAGAGTCATGAATTCTCCTTTAGATAAGATTTCATTTGAATTTTTACTCATGGTGTTACTATCTTAGGGAAAATATGTTATACTTAATATCAGTTAATATTGAATCTTTATATTTCAAATCTTTCATGTTTTCATATTTAGCCTTAAATATCTTAATTTTGGACTTATGAATTCTTCTCATCTAATATTTACTTAGCTGTTTTACACACATACTTTATCTCCTCGAATATAACTGTAATTCCTCTAGGATTATTTCTGCAAGTTATTTTCCTCTAATCTGGCTCTTTATTTATCCTGGTATATTGCTTTGTATACAAGGGACTTTTAATAAAAACTTAATAACTACCTAATTCTGTAATTCCTGGCAAATACATTTCTAAGAATCCATTAAAACATAATTCGAATAAAGGTATAACAGAAAATAGTTAAATTACCAGGACTATGACTACAAATTTATGTTATAATTTATTACCTTTTCTCATTTGTTTTCTCATTCACTAAGCACATATTATTGAGCAAAACACTGGAGATATAGAATTGAGCAAAACAAAAATCTATTTGTCCTCATGGAGATTGCTTTGCTATGTATTTTGTATCTACACCTTTGGAGAAAATTATCATGCAGCATTCGTGAATAATTTTGTGTAGTATGAGACTACATGAATTTTTGGAGTATTTTATTACTTTCTCCACTGCAATGTCAAAAGCTGAACTCGTTGAAATAAAAATGAATATTAAGACATGTCTAAAATACAGCAAGTCATTCTCAAGGAAATTCATTTTCAGTCAAAATATGATGAATTTGCTCTCACACAAGAGTGATGTTTTCAGGGCTAAATATTAAGATAAAATGGTACAATTACCCTTTAAGCCAGTTCTTATGGTCTGTCTACCCTTATGAAGGAGAGCATGGAATTGTTGCTTTTTCTTATTGAAATTCTCTTTCTATTCTTTGCAACCTAATGAATTCTTATTCAAATTTTTGGACACAATATAATTCCAAATCTTCAATGTAGCTTTCTGATCCACTCCTCAGAACTCAAGGAAGTAACCATCTATCAATACAAAACCCAGTATTGTACTAGGTAGTCACTTTAAAAATTCACCTGACCTATTATATTGCATTTATTTATTTATATTTGTATCTCCTTTAATCTATTCAAAATTCCTAGAATGCAAAGTCTGTTAATAATTTATTGTTTTTTTTTTATTTCCCTGAAACACAAGAAACAATGCTAGCCACATTTTGGCTCCTATAGTAAGAATGTGTTTTATTAAAAAAAAATAATGAATGAGTGAGTGTAATGCAAAATGTTGGAAATCCAAAGACTTTCTAAGCAGTTTTCTTACCTCTCTGGGCCTGAGTGATGTTACATCTTTGTTTAATATGGTCATTCCTGTATTATTAAAATAGGTTTCTATAATTAATTTATGATGTTAAAATTTCATTCGGTAAGGGAAAGTAGTTGAATCTCTTTGTTTAGAATGCCCAGACTTGAGAGAATGTTGAGATCACATCATCCCTCTATTGGCTAAGATGTGTGTCTTACTGAAAGGGACTAGAATAGAATAAATACATCCAAGGCAGATTGGAGCGAACACTGCCTCTTATGGTAGACTTTAAATGAATAAGGACTTATGGTATGTTGCAAAGATAGGATACAAGGTAAGAAGTGAAAGATCCAGTCTAGAATTTTGTTTAACTTGGTCCCTTAAATTAAGTGAGACAACATATGTTAGCTGTGTGTACAAGCTGGACTTTTAAAACAAGCTTAAAAAGTTCCATTTTCACTCAATAATGCACTTTTTTTTCATTTGTTTTGTTTTGTTTTTCTTTTAGTAAAGTTTTTCCAAAGATTCATCTTCTTTTCAGTTCAGTCCTGCTTGAGGGAAGAAAGGGAAGGAATAAGAGAGCCCCAGTGAGAAAAAGACATTCAGGAATAGATGGCTATAGTCATGTGGATCAGAAGTACCTTCAAGGGTGAGTGTGGATTTTCTGATGTTTCATGAGTTCAAAAATGTGATCCTTTTTATATTCTTGTTTATTATAAAATGCCTACCCTGCTCAGAGTGTCTGGTCACAAAAACCAGAAGTGAGCCTAGTAATGGATATTAATACTTCACGTAGCATGATCAGAGCAGGTGATTTACTCACCAGGGGTTGCACACACATTAATGAGTAGACTGGAGTCAGAGTTGACAGTCTTGCTTGGTTGTCATGAATAATTATTAATCAATATTCTGTGTGGGTAGAGTTCAACTTGACAACCAATCAGGGCTAACGGGTAGTATTTCCTTTAACACCCTTTTAGACATTTCTGAATAATACTAATATACTTCACTGACATTTTTAAAATATTGTTTTTTATAAGGCAAAAATGCTATAAATGAAATAACAATGAAATAACAGTAAGTTGTTTCATTTTTCTGACTATATTTCCTATAAAATATGAAATGAAAAGTTTTATTTTTTTTTCTAATAATGTTGGACATGGGCTTAGAACTTAGAGAAAATGAACCCTATGTTTTCCTGGTATCCATGATCATGCTGCTTTTACTCTATATTAGTTTGAGCTTGTGCCTTATAAGAAAAACCTGATTATAGTAGCCCAAACAAGTAAGGTTTCATTTATCTCATGTAAAAGGAGACTAAAGGTTGGTACTCTAAAATTGGAATTCTGCCTCAATAGGTATATTTGGGAACTTGTCTCCTATCGTTTGTTACATTTTCTTTAGTAATAATTGCTGAACCCTCAATGGTCACTGGCATTTCAGGTAGGAAGATGTAAAAAACACCGAGGGAGCAGGAGTTGATCTCCACGTCATCTCAGACACCAGAAATGAGTCACATGTACACTGTTGGGTGGCTAAAGGGTCTGGAAAAAGGGTTGAGTATTTTTAAAGTTTTGTAGCCTCTATTTTAGAGGCAGGGTAAAAAAAAACTATTTGCTATTGAGTCAGGCAACCTACAGTGGCTGTCACATTGTCTTCTGTAACACCACTATACAATTATCACCTATATTTCTGATTTTTCTTATGTTACATTTACCAGTTGCTCTGAATTAAAATTCAGTTACATGTCACCACTTATTTTGAAGTTGCTGTGACAAAGCACATCACTCAAATTCCCAATTAATACCCATCAAGTTAAACAAAAACTCAAAAATAAGCATTGAAATAAGAGATAAATATATAGTATAGTGGGGGAGAGGGAAAATAAATATATAGTATAGTGGGGGAGAGGGAAAGATACCAATGGTAGAAACTTTGAGATGGTGAGAAACCCATTTATGGTATATGCACTCTGCCTCTGAAGACAGAGAACAGCATAAATTGCTGAAAAGAATATATAAGGAAGATTGAATTCATTTTCTCTATCTTTTCACTATAAATCTGCCTCCGAAAATGCAGATACAATTTCCTACTGGCTGTTTCCTCAGGCAGCCAGATTTTTTTCTCCCTCAGTGAATTTTTAGTTTTCTGCATTTATTCAGAGTACAAAAAGATTGTAATATGACTGGGGATTGAGGGAAATGGGCAGTGCCAATTCCATACTGCTATGTACAATTTTTTGTCAAGAAACATTCTATGTGGAGGTGGAGTTAATATAATCACTGCTAGTGATGAATGTTGGTGATTTATTCTTTTTTTATACTGTACTAGTATAGAAACTCCCCCCCCCCAAAAAAAAACCCTACAAAATCATCTTCAGGTACTACCATACCCAAGAAACCTGGAGGCAGAATGATCGAACATCCTGTTTCAGAGAACTTGCGTTATTTGAATGCCTAGGAATGCAGAAATTGTACTACTGAGCAATGACACTAAAGATAGTGGAATATATGTAGCCAAAAAAGATCCATGCATTCTATCTTATGGTAGAGGCACTGTGCTAGAAAATATTTCCGCAAATAAAAATATAACATAAGACCAAATGGTTTATACAAATCATAGAACTAATCTAGGACTAAAAATCCTGACTACACTAATAATGCCTAAACAGAGAGGACAACGAAAAGTGAGTATTTTTGATTGGTTGTGGTAAATGAGAAATAAAATTTTGTTCCAAGCCTTTCTGACAGAGTAACAATTAATTTAATTGTAACTTTTCTCATCTGTAACTTAATATAAAAGAGTTTAATGTTTCCAGAAACATTATAAGTTTGTTATCTAAATGTTCTTGGTTTGTTTTTGTTTTTTTCTTGGGGGGGGGGTCAGGAGATAATTAAGAGGTATTTGTTTGTTTTTTTGTTTTTTGTTTTGTTTTGTTTTGTTTTAATTTGCATATGGGCAGGAGGCACCAGGGATCGAACTCCAGACCTCCAGCACGGCAGGTCGGAGCTCTGCCTGCTGAGCCACGGCAGCCGCCCCGTTTTTTAAAGTCATAAATTGCTTAAAAATAATTGTTGGCGAGATCACATATGCCCCCAAATTTATATTTGATCCATATAATGTAAAAACTGGAACAAAATGCTCTGATTTCAGAAGACATCAAGTAAAAATTCACATTTCTGATTTCTCTTTCAAAATCAGTAACTCTAGTTTTACTAATCCCACATTTATGCATCACAACATCAGCTGGAGTTTAACAGTCTCAGTCCCCTGTAGATTTGGCTGTGCACTTTACACACAGGCTGCTACAATAATTTATATTGCTTCCTGGCCTCTGCAGAATAATATGAAAAATCTTAATTAAAGAGAGAAAAATAGGGTGGTCCAAGATGAGGCTATAATGTCCCAAAAGTACTCATGGAGGGGACAGCTTGATTAGTGGGATTATTTTTCAGAATGTACTGTACATTGCATTTAGAAAGAGTTAGTATTAGCAAAAGCAGTCTATGATTCAAGTAAAACTCAAAAACCTGTTCCACTGAGCACAAATAATGCATGGTATATTTTATTTTTTCTCTTTCAGGGTGTGTGTGTATGGGTATGTCTGTTTATTGATAGTCATTCCGCCATTGAGAGATGTGGATATATCTCTATGCAAAGCCCTTTGTCTTCTACTTCTTTAGACAGTACTAGTTATCTAACAAAACAAAAATCACATCAGTATGTCTTATTTTTTCCCTCTGCCCCTCTCTCATTTGATATCTGATTTTATCAAAAATATTATTTTTCTCATTATTTAACTTTATATTCTTAAAACACATATACACATAACCCACTCCAATTTAAAAAATCACTGCTGAAATTTCCCTTATGCCAATCAACAATCCTCATACTTCATAGAAAGTGTCTCTTTTAATTTTTATCATCTTTGATTTATTCTGTTAGTTTTGGAATTTAATACAATATGAACTCTTTTGCCTTTTTTTTTTTTTCACTTAACATACTATAAATACATAAAATAACTGTTTTAGGTTGCTAATGTTGCCAGAACGCAGTACATCAGTAACGGACTGGCTTTTAATAAGGGGATTTATTTAGTTACAAATGTCAGTTCTTTTTTGTCACATGGGAAGCCACATGGGGATGTCTACTGGGCTTCTCTCCTGGCTCCTGAGTTCAAACAGCTTTCCCTGGAGTGGTTCCATTCTACATTCCCAAACGTCTGGGTCTGAGCTAAGTTGTGCTGTGCTGTGTTAAGTGCTGAGCTCCTTTTCTCTCTTCTGACCTCTCCTTTTTAACCTCTCCCATTGAGGAAGGCACTCCCCTTAGCCAATGGCAGGCACAATCAGCCGTAGATGAATTTCAGATGCTGATGATTTACGTGCACAGCAAGAGAACAACTAAACATCATCACTTGGCCAAGTTGACAGCTGAGCAATAATCATGCAAATTGTTGATTGTATCAATGATTCAGTACATTTTATTGCTAAGTAATATTACAATGTATGACAATACAGCAATGTGTTTTGTATATTCTCTCATTGACTAACATTGTGGTTATTTCGAGTTTTTGACTATTATGAAAATAACTATTATTATTAGAGTGGTTTTAAGTCATACGCACCCCATAAAAACATGTTCTTAAATCTAATCCATTCCTGTGCATACAGACACGTTGTAAGCAGGGATGTTTTGATGAAGTTACTTCAGTTAAGATGTGGCCCACTTCATTCAGTATGGGATTCAATCCTATTACTGGAGCTCTTTATAAAAGGAATGAATATAGAGGAAGAGAGAGAAAGCAACAGAAGCAGTAAGCTGAAATCAACAGAACCTGGAAGTAAGAAGGGAGAAACCAACAGACACCACCATGTGTTTTACCATGTGGCAGAGGAGTCAAGGATTGTTAGCAGCCAGTGTTTGGGAAGAAAGCGCTGCCTTGATGATGCCTTCATTTGGACATTTTCTCAGCCTCAACACTGTAAACAAATAAATTCCCATTGTTCAAGCCAAATTGTTTTATGGGATCTGCATTAAACAGCCTGGGAAACTAAAGCAGTTAAGAAAATTTTTGTTCATGTCCTTTTATGGAATCTGTCTTGTTTTCATTTCTCTTTAGTAAATAACTTCCTGCAGAATTGAAGCATCCTAATGCAGATGAAGATCTTCAAGTGCAATTTTCACAAAGAATCTGTACCATTCTATATCCATGCCTGAACGAAGAGGAATTCCAACTGCCCCATGTACTGACTGCCATTGATATTGCCAGTTGCAGTAAATTTAGTCCTTCTACTGGTTGTGCATTATATCTCTTTGTGGCTTCAATTTGTGTCTCTGATAACAAATGATGTTAAGCAAAGTTATGAAGACACTCTCCCATGTTTTCTTCTATAAACTTTAGATTTAGTTTTTACATTAAAGTTTATTACTTATATGTGAGGTGGTGATCAAATTCCCATCATTTGATCTGCTGGATAATATGACACAAGTGGCAGAGCAACTTGCCTGGCACCCTGAACCTATTAAAAAGACTTCATTTGTTCTGTTCTGCCCTCAAAATTAGAAGTTTTTGTGTCACTTGGTAAATGAGCCACCATAGTGCATTCAATGTTACCTCTAAAGTTCAGAGAAATCACTGTGCCTAAAACTGCACTGATCACCTGAATGAATGAGCATGGCTAATGCTATTTGACCTCCAGGGTTTCTGATGAAAAGTCAGCTGTTAATCTTATTGAGCATCCCTTCTACCTGCTAAGTCATTTTTATTTTGCTGCTTTCAGTATTTTCTCTCATTTTGACTCTCACCAATTTGACTGTGATGTATCTGGTTGTAGGTTTCCTTTTTGAGATTTTGTAGTTATTACTATCTTTAATCAATGAATAATGATTTGGGAAAGTATTGAAATATATGGCTATCTTATATTTATCTTTTTTTCTGATTATGTAACACAGAAAGAACATACTATAGTTCGGATCCATGCTAAACCAGATGGATTTACTGATTTCATCCCAAATAAGATCATCTTCATTCTTTCCATCAGGGTTGTTGTTTGATATGAATCAATGATTAGGGAACAGTAATTAGTATATTTCACTCAGAAATTTCTGAAATGGCTGTTTTCATGGAGGATAGTTTTATCCGCAATTGTGTTTCGTATATTTGAGAGGAGAAAACTTCTTTCTAAGTTTGTCTTTTACTAGGTCATAATAAGCCAGATTCAGGCTTAACAAAGAGAACAAATTAAAATTATAGAATTATGTAGAATTTCTTGGAAGCTTTGAGCTGATGCAGTAACTGAGTAGAGTATTAGAGTGGCTACGCTAGGCGAGTAAGTGTGTTATATATTTGGAAAAAAAGATGCATGTGTGTATTTGTGCGGCCAAATGGAGAGACTGTAGCAGAAAGTGCTAATTTTCCCCCAGTATCCATTCACTCCCTTTTTTATGAGTAATTGAACCTGCTTTTTGGATGGGTCCCTTTGACTATAAGATGCAATGTTGGTTATTTCAATCTGGAATTCCCACCTTGAACCTAGGTGGAGTCATTTCTTGAGTGTAGTGGAGCAAGTAGATCAATGAAGCCTGGGTCTCTGATCATTGTGGAGGTGAATTACAAAATCCTGAACTTCTTTAAAGCAGTGGTATTTTGGATATTCTGTCACTTGTAGGCAACTCTAACTACAACAGGTAGATGGAATAATTGCTGAATATAGTTTTTCAGTTTTCAGTCCCCACTTAAACTACACAGAACATTGGATGCATGAATATGTGAATAAATGAATACATGAGTCAATTACAACCTGTTATGAATAAATAACAATATATTTATTCAGCATTTTTAGAGCTTTCCTCTCACTGTCATTTACATCAGTGCTTCTCAAACTCTTTCATGGAAAAGTTGATTCTTCGTTTCTTCCCCCTAGTTTGTTGTGAATTAATAATTTTGTAAAATCAGTAAAAATATTACAGCCATATTAAATTACCATATAAAAACATACTTTCACTTTCTGAACTTGTTTTGCTCTGAACAGTAGCAAAGTGTTTACAGATTAGCAGAAGTCTAGTGCTCACTCTTTATATATAATTGATGTATTTTATCTAATTTTATCCATTTCATGATTAGTAGATCGAATAATCATATAAGCAATTCATATTCCATTTATAAGGCAGCATGGTTATAGGAATAGTGAAAGAAATGGTTGTAAATGAGATCTTTTCATTTTTATTCCAGTGCCTATATTATTTTTGCTAAATACATATTCTATTTACAACCAATTGTTAGCAATATCTTTGCTTACATGTTGCAATTTAATTTATTTATATTTACATTTTATGTCAATGGAATTATACAGTGTGTATATTCTTCATGTCTGGTTTCTTTTATTTAGCATGATGTTTTCTAAAATTATTATTTTTCAACTAGAGAAGTTGTAGGGTTACATAAGTTCATGTAAAAAATACAAGAAAGAATTTTAACTTTGGTTTATTTCTATGTAAAGGGTAATAATCGGTGGAGATATAATTAAATCTTCAGCTCTCTCTTGATTGGGTATTTTTTAATCAACAAAGCCACATGTCTAATTTTCTCCTTTTGGTATGATTTTTTACTCACTTAAAAAATAACTGCATTCGCTCCTCACATGGGGTACCAGAAAAGCAAAAAACAAACAAACAAAAAAACAATTGTAATTGATAATTGTTGTTATAATAAAAGCAACCTGTTACTGCACTTCTAATTGTGATCCAAGATCTAAGGTGTCAGTGTCACATTCACATACATTTGTATGTTGTGTATATGGAGGGAGAGAGAACTATGTACATGACTATATATAAGGTATCTATCTATCTATCTATCCATATTAAGTATATTTACGCACTCTTCCTTATTAATTCTCTCTCTAAACTCAGCTTCCACATTCAACCATAACAGCTGCTGTTGTATAAATCTTCTTCATTTGTTTGGGGAAATAGCAACAACAACAGAGCAGGTAGTCACAAAGCAGTACTCAAACAGTGGCTTATCATTGAAACAAGATCCTAGCAGATATGAATCTATGTGTCAGTATATATTATATCATGGATACAGAATTCTAGAGATCCTAATGATCTCATACTTTATTCTGTGATAAAGAATGCAATTCAGTTAAATGATATGGCCAAGGATGCATTTTTTTAATATTAATTGTATAAAAATACTATTGGAGCTCATAAACAACAAATATTTAGTAAATGTTTGGAATACTTAATTATTTTCTATTTTCCTATAAAATACTGCCTTTTACCATATCAATATATGAAATAAGAGAGACAAAATTATCACCAAATAACTATGAGATAGTTGGGATCATTACAGGCTACCACAGGGAGAACCACATTTTGTGGCAGAAATATAACTAGAACAGAATTTGGCCCTCATTTTTGTTTATCTCCAGTGCTTATTACTTATAATGTTAAACAGCAGAGAGTTATATTTTACTTATTTCTGTGATATGTTATCTACTTTTAATGAAATAATTTTGAAGAGTTTGACATTTTAAAAGTTTCCAATTCTTATAAGATAGGAAGTTGGCAAAACACCGTTTATCAATATATGTTATACCAGAAATATAAAGATATATAGGGAAGCTTCCAGAGTGGAAACTGCAAAGGAAGTGCATAAGTCATTTTAACCTTGAGTTAGATTCCTGAGATCCAAACTATAACTTATGACCTGGGACATGTAATTCAAATTTTTAGAGATTCAACATCTTCATCTATAAACTGGAGTAAAGAATAGTACTCACTTAATAGGATGGTTCTGAGAATTATAGGACTTGATAATAAGTAAGCACCTGCAAGCTGTCCGGAATACAGAATGATTTCAATTCACATTCACTATTGTCAATATTTTATTGTTGTAACAGTTACTTACTTGTGGTTTAAAGTTTAAAAAAAAGGCTTTTGAGGAAAGAGTTTTTGATGATTACTTATCCTTAATTATGGGAACATTTTAACGAAACATAGGGTCACTAATTACTAAAATAAAAATTTAAACTAATTATTGCTCTTTAAAAGGGTGATTTTAAAATGATAGAGTAATAAGCCTAATTTAAAACAGGGCTATATTCAGGAGGGTGGCATGAAATAAATGATCTTTTATATGCATTAATGTAAACATATCTATTTTGTAACACTCAACATCCACTGTTAACTGGGTACCTCTAGTTAAATAGTCAACTACCACCTCACATTCAGCATAAGTTAGTTCATACTTATTCCCTTCTACCCTCATTTTCTTTTAGTACTTCCAGTACAGCAATAGTTTTATTTTTTACATTTGTGCATGTTTTTGTTTTATTTTGGTGAATGGGAGACAGAATCATAGCCACCCAAAGATATTCAAGTCCCCTAGTTTTTGAAACCTGCTTATGTGAGCAAAAATGAGAATACATAAGCTAAATATGATTATATATTTATACATATAGAATTATATAGAGATATAGACACATATATAATGTTGCATATATATGCCCATGTATATAATACTTAGGGAAGGGCCTTACAGACATGAAGGAACAAAACAGCATTGGTAGTTGTTTTGTTCATGCATCTCTTGCTAATCTGAAATGGGAAACTTCTGCTGCTATCACAATCTAGCACTATGACCTTCTGAAACGATGTGGTACCTAAATGACTACAGTCTTTGGTATAAGTAGCAATGCCTTGTTTCCAGATTTGCCTACAGTGTGTGGCTTGCAATCTCTGCTTGTGAGGGTGCAGAATGCCATAGATACTTTTTCTATATCCTGCTGAGTTGCCTCTGAGAGTTGTATCCTCCAAAGAGATGGAGAAAGAAAGATGCTTATGTCTGCTGGAAAGACACAATTCTCCAACGTTGTGGTGGGCAGACAAGTGGGACCCACCGAAGATATACACAACCTAATCTCCAGAACATGTGAATATGTTACATTATATGGGAAAAGGGACCTTGCAGATGTGACTATGTATCTTAAAATGGGGAGCTTATCCTGATTATCTGGATTTGTCCAATGTAATCACAAAGATCCTTAAAGGAAAAAGAAGAGGTACTGTCAGTAGCTGTCAGAGCAGTCATGAGTCTTGTGGCTTTAGGAAAATGCCACTATGAGAGTAAAACAGGCAAAAAAAAAAAATCACAAAAGAGCATTTTAAGCAAATAGCATCTTAGGCCTTAGGCAAATAACACCTTAAGTAAATAATATAATTTGGACATTTCAGACCCCTGACTGAGTCCAGGGATCTCTAGATGTACCCACATCAGACTTTGAAAACTTTTATTGTAACTTATCCTCTGATTTTCTTTTTTCGATTACATATCCCCTCCTAATTCATTTTTCCCTCTTCTTTCATCTATATTGATTCTCTTCTGAATTTCCTTCCTTATTTCCTATCTAGAATGTCTACATCAAGTTTCTCACTAAACTGCATGAGGGAACTCTCTCCCCAAAAATTCAAACAAACCTGCAACATGTTTCCAATTAATCTTATGGGGGACAAGATTACAATGTACATGATGCTCATTGAAAATTATACCCTACATTTAAAAGATAAGAAAGAATTTTATTATAGGGTTTCCATGACAGAAATGTCATTTAGATGGATATTTATACTAAAAATTTAAAGAAAAGAAGTTCATTTGAAGCCTTTCTATACATTTCTGAAAGTTAAATGCTACTTAAATTATAAAGTCATATGAAAAATTACACAATAGTAAAATATATTGTATTAATGGGTTAAGTGACATATCTTTAAGTTAGGTTTTATTTTACTCAGTCTTCCTTATTTATAAATTTGTCTCTGTTGACATTTATAGAGGCTCAGAATGCTTATTTGTTTCAGAACTGGTAGTGAATAATTAATAGTATACTCTGTAAGAACAGTGAGAAGTCTTTTTGTGGTTCAAAACAATCTTTAAAAATATTTCCATGATAAATGTCTTGATCATAAGAATTTTCTACCTACTTAACACCTGTGCTGGTTTGAAAGTATTATGTACCCCAGAAAAGCCATATTTTAATCCTGATTCAATCTTGTGGGGGTAGCCATTTCTTTTAATCCTACTTCAATATTGTCAGGCAGAAATTTTTGTCCTTTGTTTAGATGGAGAAGTGACCCCACCCATTCCAGGTGGGTCTTGATTAGTTTACTGGAGTCCTTTTGGAGAGAGTCAGAAACAACAGAAGGCTCAGAGCCAGCAGAGAGAGCAGATAGAGACGCTTGAAGAACAGTTGCTTCAGAGAACAGAGACACAGATGTTTGGAGATGTTTGGAGCTCAGGAGACATCACCATGAAATGTTAAGCAAGCCATTACCTGGACAGAGTAAAAGGAAGCCAAGAGATGAGAGCCAGCCCCAGAGAAGCAAAGTGAAGAACCCCCATAGGAGCAGCAGCAATGGAGCCCAGGAACAAGGGACCAGCAGATGCCCGTCGTGTGACTAGCCAGCTGACAGTGGGGTTCCACACCCATTGGTCTTTCTTAAATGAAGGTAACCTCTTGTTGGTGCCTTAATTTGGACACTTTCACTTCTTTAGAACTGTAAAACTTGTAACTTATTAAATTCCCCTTTAAAAAGCCATTCCATTTCTGGCATATTGCAGCTTACAAACTATACAGCCCAATACTGATTTAATCCTGTAGTCCTAAATTACCATGATACATAGAAACCATGTTACCGAAATATGCCAAATAAATATTGTTCTCTTATGCTCCACATGCATTATTTTTTATTTAATTATAACATACCCACACCTAGATAAACAAGTATCAGTTGTACAAACAGCTTGATAGTTTTTTACCTATGTCTACACCTGTGTTATCCCACTCAGAATAAAATATAAACTATTCCTATTATGCATCAGTCTCCTTCTTCCCACCTTCCATTTGTGTCCTTCCTAAGGATAATGACCATTCTGAGTTCTATTCCCATATGACATATTAATTATATTTGCCAGTCTTTGTTTAATATAGACTCATTTCTCATGTACTCATTTGTGTCAGTCATCTTTCACACGATATTGAATCGATCAAATCTAATGTTGTTTCTGGTATCAGTAGTTTATTCTTTTTCATTGTTCTGTGGAATTCAATTGACTTAATACAACACATTCTATTTCCTAATTATCCAGTTGATGGATTTTAGGCAGGTTTAAATTGTTATGAATAAAGTTGACCCTTTCTTTCATAGGGACTTATTTTTAAGTTATGTGTATAACTTTTATAGGGACTTCCAAATATTTTTCCAATGTGTTTTCAAAACTTTACACTTCAACAATCAATGTAAGATATTTCAAGTTTTTCCATCCTTGGTAGTACTTGATATTGACAGTCATTTTAACTTTTGCCCTTCCAGTTAGGCGTCTTCCAACATCTTGGAAGACAATTCATAGAAAAATTGTGGAACACTAGTTAATGCTTTTCACAGCTCAAATGATACTGTTGTATGGAAAAAAACAGACACTTGGACAACTCTGAAATAAAATTGACTTAAAAAACTTGGCTTCAAAATATGAAGTTTGGAGATCCCTTAACCAATTTGTTACATCATTAGTTTCTCTTTCAAGGATGTTCAGAAGTTACATATGGTAAATATTTATGTCTAAATGAACATAATGAGTTATGCCAATAACTGTAAAATAAGAATTTAAGCTGTTAAATAATATTGTGTGTCATTTAATTGGCCGTGTTCTTAATTTTAGTCAAATTCAGTGATTGCAAAAATTCTAAACAACATATTAGGAAGTCATCACATTAATGCATTAAAGAGAAAACTGTATAGCTATCTCAATAGATATAAGCATTCAAAAAAATTTTTTTTGATAAATTGAAGGTTAAAGAGAATTCAACCTAAGAAACATTTCTATCAAAACCCTCTAGTCATCTTGGTCATCTTAATACTCGCTAAGGAAATTTCTCCCTGCTTCTACATTCTAAAGCCTCCCACTAATCCAAAGAAAGTATTCCCTGTGGCTATTGATGGCGATTACCTCCTTTGGTTCAGAACAGGACTTCAAACATTAACTCTCAGGCCCTACTCTACCATGGGCTGAAAATTAATTATTTGTTCAATTTCTCATCTCTAATCATTACCAGCCTATTATCTACTGGGCCTCTCAGGAGGATATATAATTTTTCATAAATGACATTATAAAATTTCCAGTAAAAAACATTAGTAATATTAATATTTTACCAGTATTTGTCTTTTTAAATTAGCAAATTTCTAAACAGAAAATACAGAAATCAAGTATATTCTTCATATATGTATATATTCATATATACATATATATGTATATAAAATCTATAGGTATTAATTTCCAAATCCTTCCCTCTCTAACTTCTTACTCTGCTTATCTCATCCAGAGAGTCTCATCACTGAAGTTTAACAATTTGTTCAACAGAAGCGAACTGGACTGTGTTCTGCCACAATGCGTGTAAGTTTTCCAGACCTTAAAAACTGAATTAGTGCTTGCTTCTGCGACACATATACTAAAATTGGAGTGATACAGAGAAGATTTGCATGGCCCCTGTGCAAAGATGACACGCAAATTCATAAAGTGTTCCATATTAAAAAAAAAAACTGAAAAAGAATAAATTTTATATCATTTCAGGGATTGTGAAGAGAGGAGACAGTGCCATCATCATTACATATCAAAAACAGCATTTTAATATTCTTGCCTATTTGTCACATTTAGACATTTTTCACGATGGGCCTAAGTCATTAGGACCAATTTATAGTTCGTCCTAATTTTCAACCTCTCAGTGTCCATCATTCACCTTTATTCTTGGCACCATGTCCTGCACTGATTGTGAGCTCCCTTCTTTGAGAACTTCCTTCCTCTCCCTTGAACAGAACACTAGATAATTCGCAGAAGGGAAACTTGCGTACTCCATAGTGTTTCACGCTTAGCAGCTCCTCAGCATTTTATATCAGTGTCATGTGAACTGCTACCAGTGTATGAGGCCTGAGAATATCCTCCTCTTATTAAATATGTTTAAGATAGACTTCTCTCACATCCCCACATTTGTTGCAGTTAGAGAACCATGGGCTACAGATTCCAGAACTCTTTCTATTTACAGGTGAAATGCTCACAGGTCCTGGGAAGGATAAATGATTATGCTGTATAATTTCCCCCAAAACCTCTTTGTCTAAGCTTTTGTATTTCTCTGGGTGTTTGTAACTTTCTAACTTCAGTGGCTGTACCTATATTTCATTCTGATGACTATGATGTGGTGACAGAAATAGTAACATTTCAAGGATAAACACTGAAAGAAGAAACCAGAATGAGAAAAAAAGAATTAGGAGCTATAAGAAAAGAAGAGAAAATAAAGTGCCCATCAAAAAAAGAAAAGAAAAGGATAAAGAGAAACATAATAAACAAGACACATAGAAAGAGCAGAGATAGATGATGGAGGAAGAAAATATTTAAATATCCCAGTAATCAAAATAACTATGGGGGGTGCAAGGGTAGTTCAGCGGTAGAATTCTTGTCTACCTTGCAGGAGACCTGGGTTCGATTCCTGGTCCATGCACTTCCCCAAAAACAAGCAAGCAAAACAAACAAACAAATGAAAATTCAACAAATGGTGCTGCAATAACAGGACACTCACATGGGAAAATAATGAAACGTTATCCCGCCATATAGCATAAAAAATTAAATAACTATGAATTGCTTAAACTCACCAGTCCAAAGAAAGCTTTACTGGCTTGGATTAAAAATTTGTAAACAGATACATTTGTTTTAGTTTGTTGAAGTCTGCCAGAATACAATACACCTGAAATCAGTTGTCTATTATAAAGGAGATTTCTTAAGTTGCAAGTTTATAGTTCTAAAGCTATAAAAATGTCCAAACTAAGGCATCCAGGGATAAATACCTTAATTCAAGAAAGGTTGATGGGTTTTTAACACCTCTGTCAGCTAGGAAGGTGCATGGTTGGCATCTGCTGGAATCTTTGGCTTCTGGTTTCAAACAACTACCCTGGGTGAATTTTCTTTCTTCATCTCCAAAGGTCTCTGACTATGTAAGCTCTGAAGTTTTTACTAAAATAGTTCCCTCTTAAAGGACTCCAGTAAGCAACCCCACCTTGAATGGGTAGAGACAAATCTCCATGGAACCTACCTAATCAAAATGTCCCACCCACAACTGGGTGGGTCACATCTCCATGGAAATAATTTAATCAAAAGATCCCACCCAGCAATTTCGAATCAGGGTTAAGGAACATGGCTTTTCTGTGGTACACAACAGTTTCAAATCAGCACACATCCATACACAAAACTGAAAGTAAAATATCATACCAGTAAAAAAATCTAAATGAATGTGGCGTAACTGTAAAAATATTAAATGAACAGTAATTGAGAAAATAAGGAAGCACAAGTATAAAGCGGGTCAATATATATTATGAAAGATTTAAACTCACTAGAAAAAAATGTATGCACCAAAGAAAATAAGTTCAAATGATGTTTTATGATGTGAAAGAACTGTGGGGAGAAACTGCAATTCACTATTGTATTGAAGAATTTCAATACACATTTATTATTGATAAAAAAACAAATAAAATAATATTAATCAAAATAAAAGAGATTTAAACACAATGTACAAGGCTGATTTAATGGAAATATAGAGAACTCTGTACTAGCATTAATAGACCAGACATTTTTATCCCCCAGACTCTGCTGTGTAGAATGGTGCAGGCATTTTAAGAGCTTTCTCAGCAAGAAAATGCTGGCCAATTGTGAAATTCTGTAGTACTCTACTATTAATCCTTGCCAGAGACAAGACCATTAATTATTAAGTAAATATGAAAGGAAGACAATAACCTGCTATTATCATATAGTATACAATTTTCCAGGTGAAAAACCAAAAATAATTTATAGATACTGTATTATGGTTAAAAACGGAGTTTAGCAAAGTGTCCAAAAGCAGTATCAATAAACAAAAGTCAATTTTATTTTTGTTCTCGAGTTAACAAAATAAAAGTTATTTAATACTCACAATACTTTCAATGGCATCACAATCCATATGGTGCTTGGAAATAAATCTAATAAGATCAGTGGAAGATTCTAAATTCTAAATTTGAAATTGTACAGATATATTCAAAGCTTTAAGGAAATGGAGAAATATACTGCTCATTTTATAAATACAATTTTTAAATATCTCAAAATTATCCTTATTTTCAAAATAATTCCAATCAGGATTCAAAGGAAGCTTTTCAGTAACTTAAACTTTTTCTGCATAGAAAAGAAAACACTCCAAGAGAACCTCAACAGTCTTTACAAGCAGAAAAATGTGAGAGAATTTGTATTGCTGGGTATAAATATTTATTACAAATCTACAGTAAATAGAACTGTGCAAATTATTAAAGGAATGGACTCCAGAACAAGGAGTCTCAAAACAGAGCACACATCAGGGAGACTTGATAAATGACATAGGTTATACTGAAGATAACTAGAGAAAGTAAAGATCACAGAGACAATAGATTATCCATGTGGAAAAATAATTTCACGTGGAATTTACCCTACATCATTCACAAAACCCAATTCCGTATGGATTTTAGAAGTTTAAATGACAAAACTTAAAAGGAAATAAAAGAGAATAACATTATGGCATTGGAAAAAAATGCAAATTAGACCACATTGGAATGAAGACTTTTTTTAGCAAAAGACACCAAAATAAAGGTGAAAATGCACGTTAGCAACACGTATAAGTTAAAAATGATAAACACAATATATAAAGATATTCAAAAGTCAACTTGAAAAATAAAACTAAACAAAGCATTAATGATGCTCAGTATAAAAATAAGCAAAAAACATGAATGAACACAAAGAGACCCAATACCTGATTTAAAGTATAAGAAAAAGAAATCTTCAACCTCCATTGTAATAAATGATGTAGGATCTTATAACCAATGAAGAGTGGGAAAGTTGAGAAGTATAAAAACATAAGTTAATGAGCTCATGGAAGATGATCAACTATTATATGTTGTTAGAGAATAAATTGCTAAAACCACTTTGAAAAATAACTTGGCATTATCTTATAAATTTAACATACACATATCCTTCAGCAGTTCCACTCCTAGGTATAAAACCTACATGAAATCTTGCACATGGCATTAAAGAAAATTAATCAAGAATGATCATAAATAACATTATTCATAATAGCAAAAGAAGAATTGGAAATAAATGCCCATCAACAGGACAATGCCTAAATAAATAATGGGACATTCACAAAGTGGATAAAAAAAAATAAATGAATCAGAACTCTAAGGGTGACATGGATTATTTTTAGAAACAGAGTTTATTATATAAAGCAAGTCACAAAATATTACTTTCAGGATAACGGCATCAAATAAGACTTAAAAACAAGGAAATGATATTTATGCATACATATTTATACACTCACACACTGTAAAATATTGAAAGAAGGCAAGGGAATGATACATTCAGACAAGAAGATAAGATTAAGGCAATATATACAAGTTATGGGTTGAATAATGGTCCCCCCAAAAATATGTTCAACACCTAACCCCTGGTCTTGCGACTTTTTTTGGAAACAAGATCTTTGAAGATGTTATTAAGATGAGACCAACTGGATTAGAGTGGGCCCTAATCCAATTTGACTGCTGTCTTTATAAGGAGAGGAAATTTGGACAAACAGGGAGAAGTCAGTCATGTGACAGAAATAAAGAGAGTTAAGCCACCTCCAGAAACCCACTGACTTCGAGAAAGTATGGCCTTGCTGATACTTTGATTTGAACTTCTAGTCTCCAGAACTGTGAGACAATAAATTTGTTGACTTAAGACACCCAGTTTGTGGTACTTTGTTATGGCAGCCTTAGGAAACTAAGATCGCACATGTAAATAAAAATATTTTGGCAATGTTGTTCTTAAGTGGATGGTGAATTCAGAGCTGTTCATTTTATTAGCATGTGCCATAACTTAGATGTATACTGCATATATTCTTTGCTTAGTACATGTTTTACCTAATGAAATAGTCCATCATATGGTATAATCTAGGAATGCCTAGAGTGTATAATAATAGTGAAATGTACAATGTACAAATTTTAAAAATGTTTTTGCATGAGGAAGAACAAAGGAATGTCATTATTGCAGGGTGCTGAAAATAGATGATAATTAATACTTTAAAATGTCACCTTATGTGTGAGACTAAAGCAAAAAATGTTTATTTGTTACAAAATT
>PVIY010012406.1:0-62277 GCA_004026745.1 Myrmecophaga tridactyla | reverse complement strand
TCCAATATTATTTCACACCACTTGGCCAGTCTATGTCTCAGTGTCATGTAGCCTGCTCTCTAAGAAATAACAATAAATAAGGCAAGGGATAAGTTGGTGTTCTAATTTGCTAGCTGCCAGAATACAACATACCAGAATGGAACGGCTTTTAAAAAGGAGAATTTAATAAATTACTAGTTTACAGCTCTAAGGCTGTGAAGATGTCCCAATTAGAACTAGGATATAGAAATGTCCAATCTAAGCCATCCAGGGAAAGACACCTTGGTTCAAGAAGGTTCATGACATTCAGAGTTTCTCTATCAGCCAAAAGGGCACATGGCAAACATGGCGGCATCTGCTAGCTTTCTCTCCAGACCAGCTTCATAAAGCTCCCTGGGAGGCGTTTTTTTCCTTCATCTCCAAAAGGTCACTGGCTGGTGGACTCCCTGGTTCTCTTGTCCTTCTATCATAGTTCTGTGGTTGTCTCCTTGTTATCAAAAAAGTCTCTCTCTCCAAAATGTCTCCTCTTTCATAAGATTCCAAGACTCAAGATTCAAGACTCAAGTATAATGGGTGGAGACATATCTCCATCTTAATCAACCCATAATTGATTAAGTCACATCTCTGTGGAGATAACCTAATCAAGTTTCTAATTTATAGCGTTGAATAAGGATTAGAAGAAATGGTTGCCCCCACAGGACTGATTAGGATTAAAGCATGGCTTTTCTAGGGTGCACAAATCCTTTCAAACCAGTACAGTTGATATGTATATCATTCTCCTAAACTTGTGAGAGAAAAAAAAAGATGGAGCTATACTTGTGCATGTCCAGAATATCTTCAAAAATAAACCCACACATAAAAGCAGAAAACATTGTTTGCATTTGAGGAGGAGTCTGGGCACTGGGTTTGAGGTGGAAGGGGATTTATATATTTGGCATATAACTGTGTATAATGCTTGAAACATTTACCTTACATATGTGCTACTATTTTAATGAAAGAAAGCTAGCTAATGAAAAGAAATAAGTTAAACTGATAACAAATTAAAGGTTAAATGTTTCATAAATACCAAGGAGAATATATTTTATCCAATTAAACATAGATTATCTGAATTATGTTTTTTTCTCATTTTGTGAGAAAAGGTCACTTTTCTATATGGCAATCATCTTTTCTGGTAATTTCTTATCTCTACTTTAATCCACATTCTGTGAGGAGTATTTTTCTCTCCTTTCCCTTCTATGAAGAAATTGAGTGTCCATTCTTTATTCAGCAAAATGAAGAAAAATATTTGGTTAACCACTTTAATGTTGGTTTTGAAGGGAAGGTCTTAGATGTCATGCTGGCATCCCATCTGGGTGTTTCCAGGGAGGAGAAGAACAGTTTATGATTAAGGTTTTATCTTGGAAGGTATTCTGGTTCTCAGCAATAGCAACATTGCAAGCCAAAACATCTTCAGAACTTGGCCAGACTCAGAAGAGCATAAGTTATTCCTAAATATCTCAAAAAAATTTGCCTAATTACCTTTATTCCCTTAAGAAAAGCAGAAAACAAAACTACTGAATCCCCTGCATTAAATACTTCATGGGAGGGTAATAAAATCAGGGTATTTTCAATTTTTGTTCCCTATTGTACTACCAGGCCCTTAGCACAGGCACTGGTTCTCACTAAATATTTGTTGAATGAATGAATTTGCTCAACATATATCTTAATTCCTAGAATTTGCTATTCACAAACAGATGTGAGTAAATGCAAAAGGTCCAGAATATACATGGAGATTAGGGTGTTGCAGCAGAGTCAAGTGGCACAATACAAACCAAAGCCTTTTCAGGAGCAAACCGTACAATTCAAAGTTTAGTGGGAATGAAGCATCAGCAAACTAGGAGTTTACATACATTATCTCATTTTATAAATGCAGTCAAATCAGCTCATCAAGACCCCAAACATACAGATAAATAGAGATAGAGGAGAGAGTGAAAGAGAAAGAGAAAGTCATAGAATTAAGTATATAGTGATAGATATGGTCTTAAACAAAGACATAGATGACAGACTTTTTTTTGCCCCAAAAGACAGGTTTACTCACCACACTGAGAAGAGTGAGACCTTTGGTGGTTTGAAGCTGTATGTATCACAGAAAAACATGTTTTTTAATCTAATCCATTCCTGTGGCTGTAAACCCATTGTAAGTAAAATCTTTCGATGAAATAACTTCAGTTAAAGTGTGACCTACTTCAATATGAATGAGTCTTAATTCTCTTACTGGAGTCCTTTAAGAGAATGAAATTCAGGCAGAGAGAAAACAAACTCATAGAAGCAAGAAGCAGAAAGCAACAAAACCAGAAGAGAAGGGTGAGAACTGTAGACACCACCATGTGTTTTGTCATGTGGCAAAGAAGCCAAGGGTTGCTGACAACTGGTCTTCAGGAAGAAAGCGTCATCTTAAAGATGTCTTAATTTGGTTGTTTTTTCAGTCTCAACCTGCAAGCTAATAAATTCCCATTGTTTAAGCCAACCCATTTCACGGTTTTTGCTTTGAGCAGCCTAGGAAACTAAAACAAAACCTGAGGTTATTACTTAGCTATTTGGACTAAAGAACCTTGTTAATTAGCCAGCTTTTCATTTGATGTGTTTTAAATGGGCTCAAGCAAAGCAATAAACAGGTGATGGAAACATTTATTAAGAGGGCAACAGTTTTCCATTGACTTCAACAAACACCATAAAAATAGCATAACATCCCTTACTGGCAAGAAGACTACAGGTCAATAAAGCACTTAGACTGAATGCCAGGACAGTTCTAAACTCTTTGCTCTTTCTAGATACATTCCAGCTTCTAGCTATTTCATTCGGATATCGTCACATCCAGAAGCAAATCAACTGATGGGACAGTGGTATGTGTGATTGGATTTCATTTGTGTATATTGTTAACTTAATTGTTTTCCATGCAGCAATATGTTCTATTGCTTTAGAATAATTTGAATCAATTATAAAGTTGTTTATTGAATGCTTAAGACAGTGCTTAACTTTTAGAGCAAAATGTTAGAAATGATTTCTGCTTTTTTTTGGTGGAGAGGTTATCCTTTTTATATTTAGTACTACTTTAGTTAGATATCTTTATTACATACCCATTTCCTTCTCATCACCATCCCCATCAACTATCAAAACAAAGTTAGTCCTATTATTAATTTTATTTAAAAGTCCCTGAATTCATTTTTCCCAATGGTAAGGTTTAAATAAATCATTAAGAAGAGTGAGATTTCAAAATCATTCTCCTTTTCCTGAAAGCCATCAACTATTTTCATAGTTTTGGTAATGGGAAATCGCTTGGCAACCTCACTTAGAATTTAGATTAAATTCCTTTGTGTCCTTAGAATGCTAATTATATAAAGCACAGAACATCATAACCAGATATTTGGGACCTATCTTTCTCTACAGTATCCAGCTCACTTAATGAGGCCTTTGTGAAAAGTGAACTTATGTCAAAATGTACCTTTTTTTTTGAGAAGAAAGACTAGTGACAATATCTGAAAGAGCTAGTGTCCAAATAAAATTGTAATTATCTATCCCTTATGGAATTTAGTTGTATATTCTTCTCTTCTTTACAAGAATGAAATCCATCCTTATTTTCAACATAACTTCAAAAAATCTCATGCTACTAGGGAATTAACTATAAACTCCAACGGTGTTTAAGACATATTCATGAATTGTCGTCATCTCTTGAAAATAACTGGAAAAGCAAAAATAAAACAAGAATAGGAGTGCAAATATCTTATATAAAAAACTAGAAGACATCTGAAGCTCTGAGAAGTAATTTGAAAGATGGGGAAATGGTTCAGAAGTGTGGAAAGATGTCATGTCTTTAGCATGGCTGTGCTAAATAGCATGACTATGCCATATGTTTCAGAACAAGCTAATAAATGTACACTCAAGGGGAGAGGTTTACACAATGGTGCAAAACCAAAATCTCTTGTTTGACAAAATAGGAATGGGGTCTTCTTTTGGACACATGCTTTGGCTGTAAGAAGCAGAGGACTTTCGTGAGGCTGCATGAAAAGTCAAATAGTAAAGTGGTATTTACAGGAAGTATCTATCCGCATGGGTTGATGTGAAAGGAGAGACTTTCGCTTTGAACAGTATACAGCTGCCTTTCTCCATTGGCCAGCAGGAAGGAAAGGTTAAAGAAACAACATGCATTCCTGGAATATAGGAAAATTCTTCATTGCTTGGAACAAGGGAATGACTCCACCTCCCATAAGTCTTCTGCAAATAGCTGGTTCATCAAAACTTACCTCATTCAAAGATGAATTACGAGGCAGTGCAATAGGTGGCTTAGTGGCAAAATTCTTTCCTGCCATGCCAGAGACCCAGGTTCGATTTCTGGAGCCTGCCAGTGCCAAAAAAAAAAGAATTACCACAAAAAGTATCACCATGAGATCTATAAAAATTATGAGAATAAAAAAGAAAAACAAAAAAAGAAAAATAAAAAATATTATGAGACTAAAAAAAAAGAACCAGAATGTAAGAATGACAAATGACATTCACCAGCAAAAAAGAAAGTTGCTGTTAAAGCAGATAAAACTTTTATCAGACTGTTGCAGTAGTGAATTTTTAAAAAAACTGAAACAACCATCTTTCAAAAAATTATATTGAAAAGATAAGATTCAAAAGTTCAGAAAGAAAATGGAAATAAAAGTTGTCAGAGCTCAGAGAAAAAACTGGGAGAAAAAAGTGATCATGGAAATAAAGGCAAAATTGAAAGCCATAAACAACAGAGAATAGTCATCACTGAAAACAAAGAACTAAAATGAAAAAAAAGTTACAGAAATTAAAATCTACATAATTAGAGAGAAAATAATACAAAAGAAAGAGAAGTAAAAGTACTTCTTTACTCATACACCCTAAAATAAGAAATAATAGCACAGAAAATATTAAAAGAGATAATTCAATAAAACTCTCAAAAATAAACAGATATCATTCTACAGATTACAAATAAATTCATTGCTCCAGTAAAAATTAAAAATAAGTGTTCTACAACAAGTGATATTGCAGTAAAATCTCTGGACTTCAAAAAGAAGAAGGAAATATCTGGGTAACCAGGCAAAAACATTAAGATGTTTAAAAGGAAAAAACTCAGTCTTCTCCATAATGGCATTCATTACAGCATTAGAGGAGAATTGAGCAAAGTGCTTGAAAAAGGAAAGCAAAAACATTATATTTTATACCCATTCAAACTGACATACAAATGTGAAAGCAAAAGATAAAAGTTTGGCAATATTTAAAAAGAGAGAATATTGTTCACACATCCATCTTGAAAGACCACAGAATAAACTTCAGCCCACTAAGAAATAAATGGAAAAAATTTCCAAGAGCTGGCAACAAGCTCTGGATTTAACTCATTGTATAGAATAGACTGAAACAAATACAGAGGTTATGGTAACAGAACATTATATAAATGTGAAAGTCCCAAATTAATATTTTGGAGCAGGAACGAAAAAGAATGTGGGAAGTAATACTAATTTTAGTTTTTAATAGTTGAAAACCAAATATTATTTAAAGCTAATAAAACTAAATTAGACCATGGGCTACAGTTAATAGTACAATTATAAAAAGGTGCTATAATCGATTGTAACAAATGTTCCACACCAATGCAAGGTTTTATTAATAGGCTGCTATATGGGAATCCTGTATTCTATGCATGACTGTTCTAAAAACCCACACTTCCCTAATAAAAAAAAATGATAATGGGGGTGCAAGGGTAGTTCAGTGGTAGAATTCTCACCTGCCATATGGGAGAAACAGGTTTGATTCCCAGTCCATGCACTTCCCCAAAAACAAACAAGTAAGCAAAACAAACAAACAAGCAAAAATTCAACAAACAGCGCTTGCAATAATGGGATACTCACATGGAAAAATAATGAAATGTGACCCCACCATACAGCATAGAAAAACAAAAACAAAGACAAAAACAAAATAAAATGATAATAGAAGTAAAGGTATATTTAACCACACAAAGCAATTATATGTAGTAGACAAGAAAAATGGAGTAGGAAAACCACAATATAAATTGTACATATTAAATGCTTAGAAGAAATAGAAAAAGATGTTATAAACTAGTCAGCTTGCCCTCACCCTACCCCCACCACTATACACACACACCTAAAATCACCATCATCAAATCTTAACAGCTACAGATTCAGAGTAAAATATGACCAAATTAGGGAACTGATAGTTCAAATGCTATTTAAACTGTCTCAAAGTTTTAAAATGTGTAGTTTCTAAATTCTTCATGAAACAAGGATCATAACGAGCTAAAAATCCAACAAAGTAAACACACACACTCATACAAACCCAAATTGCAGATGAAAAATCCTGAATAAAAAAACTAACAAACAGAACCCAGTAACATATTTTTAAAATAACATACCAAGAATCAGGAGACTTTATCTCAAAAACATCAAGATATTTCCATTTTTAAAATCCTGTAATAATATTCATCATATCAGTATATCAAAAAAAGTTATATAAAATTCCATGCTGAAATTTATTGTTCCTCTTTCAACATTCTTTTTTTTTATTAAAAGCATTTAATAACATAGGGAAGCTTAGAAACATTTTTAGCCTGATAATTCGTATTTATTAAGCATCGTGTGTAAAGTGACAACACTAGAAATAGTCTCATTAAAACCAAATCAAGACAAAAATATCCGCTGTCATTCAATACTATTTAACTTTGCATATTATTTGCAAATTAGTTAATAGTAGACCTTGAGCCCCAAGAAAATCAACTGAGAAACTTTTACAAATAACAACGGGAATGAAAATAGCAAAAAAGGAAATAACACTAACCATCAAATAATAAACCAGAAGAAAGTGTTTCATTTGCAATATAAACAAAAGCCACAAAATACTTAGGGATAAACTTAACAAGAAATGCATAAGCTCTGTAGGAGGAAACTCTAAATGTACCTGAGAGACTTAAACAGGAGACCTGTTTCAGTAGAGACAAATGAAAAGGCAGACCTTATTCTTGGAGAACAGACTCAAGTCATAAAGCTATTGCTCTTCCTCATTTATCTATGGATTTAGCATGGAGCTCACTTCTAGCCACTCCCTGTTCTGTGTAGGTAGCTAATGATACTTGCTGGATACTGGTAAATTTTGGAATAAGCTTGATGTTTGACGCCCTGAGGGTCACAAAGGGAAGAAATGTGATATAGACAGGCTTGATCGTACTAAGTCTACTTGACTTTGGAGGGACCAGGAAGAGAATGTGTGGGCTGAGTCTTTCTGGAGCTGCAGGCTGTCTGAGAGGCTTCCTCCAGGAGCAGCAGGAAGCTGCACGCATGCAGGGAGACTCTTTTGTCTTTTGAAATCTGTGTCTTCCCACAATTCAGGATTGCCCAGTCACCAACCCTGAGCTTGAATGAATTCACAGAAGAAGAAAAGAACTTCTCATCCGAGGGCCCCCAGCAACCAGAGACAGGCTCAGATTGAATGCACATCCTGGAGTGGGAAAGGTTTTGCTAAAAATAGTTCAAAACCCAGGAACCATAAAAGAAAACATCAATTGGTTTGGCCCCATAAAATAATTCTGCTGGGAAAAAATTCCACCATAAGAAGAGGGAAAAGACTTGAGAAATGGCGAACCTGTTGGAATACGAAATGTGAAACTGTGGGAAATATGTTAAGCTTATTACACAAATGACTTTATAGAAAAGCAACCCTATATATTGTTCCTACAAGTCAATAAGGACCAAAAACAACTTACAAAATGGACAGTCACAGACAAGGAAAGAGAAATGACTCTCACTATATGAAAAGATGCTCAATTTTGTTGATTGTAAGATAAAGTATATGAAAACTATGAAGAGATAACTATGTTTTTACATTTCAGATTGCCAAGATCAAATATTTTGATAAATTACCATTTTTGGTGAAAGAGAGGGAAGGAGGCACTTACCTTTCCTCCCTGAAGAGTGGGTACCGTGTTGGGCTGGTGTGACCTGTGTGTCCTTGCCTGGAAGCCCTGTGTCCAGAGGCCTCTTTGGTTGCCCTGTGGCACCAGCAACTATTCAGAAAGTGTCAGTGTGTCTTTACTGGCTCAACCATGACACCGCTGTCAATTAAAAAGCCTCTCATAATTCAGCCAGGAGCCTCCATGAGGAAAGAATGTTTCAAATTCAAACAAATGATGAAAACTTAAACTGCAAACCATTAATGTATAAGGAGCTAACTCTATTTAATGCGGCATTGCAATGTCTCTCTGTTTAACTTGTTCTCAGTTACAGAGCATATAGAGCATATAAGAGATATGCCCAAAGGCACACAGTTAGTAAAAGACTGATGCAAATTTATTTTTCAAAATTTCATGCACAATCCACTATATCTGTGGTATCCGGGAAAATCACAAAGGGAGCTATTAAAACAACAGATCCCTCATTCCTTCTTATGTCATGTTTCAAAGCAGGTTTGAGCTGGAACTCCCCAAGTTTTCAAAGCATTTCCATTTGAAGATTTTGTAGCAACCTAAATTGAGGGAACCATTGCCCCATACCACGGCACCTCTGTCATAACTATTTTACAGTCCGTGATTTTAAGGAGCTCCTGTCTAGTGAGGGAAACAACATGTGCACCACATAGTACAATGATAAGTGCTAAAAGAGGGGCATGCACAGAAGAGAGGGCTTGTTCAATAGAATCAAGTGAAGTGTAATGAATTGACCAACAATAGCTAGAGAGCTGTAGATTCATTTCTATACTTCTTCCCTTATCTCAAGGCCTTAAGAGTCACCTATTAGGCTAGTCATTTACAAATATGTAAACTAAGGTCAATTAAAAAAGATTGAAAGTAAGCAATTAACTATTAGAAATTATCAATACAAATTCTTGACATCTTTCTTGTTCTTTGGCAAGGAGGTAACAGTTTCAGTTTATTAAGTGGATCAAATAATTATGGGATTTTATCTAATGAGTTCAAGGGACCATATTCCATGTACCCTTTTCCCAAAATACACAATTACACAGAAGTTGAGATTTCACGTTGTCATTTATAAACCCATTTGCATATTGAAACAGCCACGGAGTTACACTGTTTTTGTCAAGACAGGCAAGACGGCAACATTTACAGATTTAGCACTCTAAAATTTTTCTAAAATGAAAATTAATTTTAGTAGCTCAAGATGAGATGCCTTCTGATGATTATCTCTGCTGAACAAGTCACCCTCCATTAAATAATACAGTGACTCTGGAGTTCATACACCGGCAGGTCAGCCCCTTATGCCACACATCCAGCCAAATTGTAAAAACTTCAAAAAAAAAGAGAAAATGATTTAGAATTGACTTAGTCCATTTATTATTATCTGAAGACCCTTGCATTTTGAATAATCTCTGATATAATTTTACCTGTTGGCATGAATGCTCTCTTGTCATATGGCAAGAGAAATAATATTAAATGAGCTAAAAGTTTATTAATACTTATAAATTATAAGATGATTCATTCATCTAAGAGAAGTATAAGACCATATTTAGAATTTAGCCTTGATGAATATTATTCTAAAAAGCCTAAAATTAAGTTGCCGTACTCATGCAATGATTACTTCCTTATAAAAGAAAAAGATGTTAGGAACAGAAAAGAGGATTTTAAAGTTTAAAAGTATAAAAATTTCTAACAAGCAAAATCAAGTTATTGACCTTAAATCTCTCTTTTTGAGTACAGCATGTATAGAAAACATGGACATGCTATATTAGTACATTTTGTGAGAAGAACTATGTAATGGTGATGCCTCTTTCTTAAATATTAGGACATCACTATGTGGTTAAATGTCAGAGGAAATGGTTTGCAATCACAAACCTCCTCTCTGATGAGATTAAATGAGTTTACTGTCCTTGGCAGAAGCACAGAACCTTTTACTCTTAGTGCATCCATCAGGGTTTCCAATCACGGTGATTCCATCCTTTCCTGGGGGGCAGTGAGACCTGGCCACTGCCCACAACGACCCCAGGCTCAGCACTCTGCAGCAGACAAATGTTCCCAGATGACCCAGAGAAAAGCAATTTTCCTCACCCAACTCTTCTCATCCAGCGAGCTGTGCATATTAGAGCTGGGATCTGATAGGAGCCTGTCCGAGGACCCCTTGTGGATCTTTGTACTGTGAGATTAGCAGAGTCCTGGGAAGAAAGTACTGAGAAGAGATTTGTAAAGAGGAATAATCAGAAGGGAGTGCAAGGGTAGTTCAGTAGTAGAATTCTCATCTGCCACGCAGGAGATGAGGGTCTGATTCCCAGCTCATGTACTTCCCAAAAAACAAACAAGCAAGCAAAGAAAGAAAATACAAACAAACGGTGCTGTGATAATGGGATACTCACATGGGAAAAGAATGAAAAAAAAAGAGGACTGATCAGAGAGTGCTGGACATGCAAATTTGCCTTGGGGCAATCTCGTCTTGGGTGTGTGCATTATAGCCGACTGCATCTCCTGACTGCCTCTCTTAGGGACCTTGCTTTACCCTGAGTGGCTGGTCCTCCAGACAACAGTTATGGTTCTGTTCTACTGTATTATTCCATAGTTACCATGTGCAGGTTCCCTGTTGGAAACAATCTCACTTTCAAATACGTTGCCATATTGCCCCATGAAACTTAAAGTTATATTAGCAACTTCCTCTATTTTGCTTCTCAGATTGCCTCTCAGTCCCAAAAAGAAGCATATGGGCTTTGGTTAGGCAGGGAGCTTCAATTTTTAAATTCTAAACTGTGGTCACTATTATTGAACGGGAGCAACAGAAAGTCATATAGTGACAAATTCACCAGGAAGACTAAGGTTTCCTTGGCCCTGGCTCCTCTACCAGCTTTTAAATTTTGTGTGCGAGGGATGAGTGCTCCCTGATCTTCACCCAATTATCATTCATTATTATTCTAAATAAGAATGCGTATAGGATCTGTGGTGGTTCCCAGTAGAGACAAGACAAATGCATGTGAAAAAACTGAAGTACATTAAATAATACATTGAGGTACATTTAATCAAATATTAAATTTGTACAGACTGCAAGTAATTTTTTAAGGTTGGACTGTAAGTAATTTTTTGTTGTTGTTTGGAGGAGTGAGAGACATCATGGAAATTGAAGCAAGCATTAAGCAGTTAGTATTTTTTCTAAATCTTATGGCCAATTTTGTTAAGAAGAGACAGTGCACACCTTATGCAAATGCAAGGAGTTTTTAATAAACCCACTCAGGGACCCATGAGGATTTCAGTTAGACTAGAACAGAGTGAGGGAAATGGATTTGGTTTAGTAAAAGATTGCACAGACTAGATTTTAGAGGATTGCCTGCAAAAAAGACTGACAGGATGGTAATGAATTCATGAGGTGTAAGAAAGGAGTCATTATGGGTCTTTTGAATAGGCTATCGACATGAGAGAATCATTTGTGATGAGTCTTAATTGTACTGATGGGAGGATGTATTTGACATAAAGTTACTTCATCAGTACAAATTCCACATTAAATGTGCTGGATATGGGGTTGGCACATACATAGCAGATGCTCAATAAATATTTATTGGATAAATAAATTAGCCACTTAAAGCAGGTTCTCAAATTTTCCAAGAATTTTCTCTGAATCATAGCTAAAATCATGCAAGTACTACAATTGAAAGATGCCTGCAAAGCATGAAATACCTTGGAATTCTCATGATTAATTTTCAAAAGGTAGACATGTCCTCTATTCTATGATTTTATAATTTAATAAATAAAAAAGTAACGTCATATTATTTACTGGCTAAATTACTTAATGTTTTCCCTTTTAAATCTTCAAATAAAATCTCTACTTTTGTAAGGCACACCGTGTTTATCCTGTGATTTTCATCCTTCTCCCATCACCAACCTGCATGTGTGGCCCCTGCTTGTCAGGAACTTGCAAAAATAGTATTGGTGTCTTTCAAAACTATTTTAGGCAAGGGAAAAATATGAGCTCTCCTGATTAACTCAGTTCCCACCCCCCGCCATCTCACTTCTTTCTGCATTCATGCAGCATTATCTGTCTCCCATCCACACTTAAATGAGGATTGAAAATTACTCCCTCTAGTGTATATTCTGGATATGACTGAACTTTGATATAATAAAATTGTATCCTAGAATTATTGTTATTTTCTCTCAAGAGAGCTCCCATTTTTTTTCCCTATTTTTCTCTCTTCCTCACACCCACATGATATGAAAAAAAAACAACCCACTTGTTATATTAAGATATTGGTCAGGAATTGGAAGGTAGGGATGAAACAAGCAGCCTATATGATGTTTTTTTATTTTTGCTCTCTTCTCCAGGCCAGATGAGAAAGGGTATGTCATGGTCAGACTGATGTGTCAACTTGGTCAAGTGGTGGTACCTGTTTGTCTGATTGGGCAAGTACTGGCCTGTCTGATGCAATGAGGAGATTTCATAGAATTAGATCATGATCATGTCAGCTGCATCCACAGCTGATTCCATTTGTAATCAGCCAAAGGGGAGTGTCTTCTGCAATGAGTGATGCTCAATCTAATCATGGGAAGCCTTTTAAGGAGGATTCAGAAGAGAAAGTCTCTGTTCCTGCTTCAGCTGGCAAGCCTCTCCTGTGGAGTTGGTCCAGACCCTCCATCGGAGTCATCAGTTTCAAAGCCTGCCCTATGAATTTTGGACTCTGCATTCCTGCGGTCACGTGAGATGCTTTTATAAATTTTATATTTGTGTTCCCTGTTGATTCTGTTTCTCTAGAGAACCCTAACTAATACAGAGTCCAAAGTTGGTCTTTGGATGGGTTGAAAGTAGTAAAATTCCCTGATCGACTGTCTGGTCCCACCACGTGTTCCTCCCAACACCCCATACCCAGTGCTCTCTAGCTTAGCTTACTCCTCCCTATAACAGAATTCTGTCTGACCTTTGGGATGCTTATGGCTGGAGTGCTCCCCCTGCTACAAAAGTACCCCTCCCTCTCTTGCTATGATCTTGCTGAATAAAGATTCTCTTCACCTAAGTTGAAAATTTTCTGGTGCCATGGCTCAGATGGACAGCTAACTACCCCTTGGACTCCACTGTCTGTCCTCACCCAGGCATGCATGCTGCCTCTGGAATCCCTTGAGTCCTTCCTGGCTGGGGAGGTCGGGATTCATGGCAGGGAGTCACTACTACTAATCCAGCCCTTCAGGTAATTGTTGCAACAAGGCAAGGAGTTATTTGACTCTTTTCAACAAAGAAGCTGCCTAGTTCTTTGCGTGGGGATTATTCTCTGACTCTCAAGGGGGACATTCCTGACTCTTCTATGAAACACCTCTCTTTTGCTCCAGACATCTTGACTGAGGATTGCACAGAGTGGGTCTCTCAGCTCCTCACCGAGGATTGCACAAGGACCTTTCAGCTTCCAGACAAGGATTAAACATGGAAATTTCCAGTGGGACTTCTCTGCCTGGCTCCTTTCTCTCCCTAATTATGCCTGCTCATATTTCTCCAGTTTCCACTGGTAACTCTCACACTTTTCCCACTGATTACACGCTTTGCCATTTTGATACTAATTCAGATCAAAATCTTCCAAAATTGCAAATTTTACTAGGCAATTTAGAACTTCAGTGACCTTTTAGGGAAACAGACTGGCTGGCTTAAGACAACTAGCTCCCATCACCCCAGTCCTCCTTTCATTTCATTCCACTATTCACCTTCCCTTCAGCTCCCTTGTATGCTTTGACCTGCTACTTTTCAGTACCTCCACCTCCTCGACTCCTCTATCCACCTCTGACAGTCCTTTCCTTTCTACTCTGGACCCTCAACTTCTGTAGTCATTCCATCTTTAGGTCCCCCTCCCCCTGCTGGAACCTAAAGAGCAACCACTGGAGCCTGGAAAAGCTAAATGGAAACAGGCTGGAGATATTATCCACTCAGATTGGCTTTGGAGAGGCCCAGGGGCCTCTTGGTCTTTCTTCAATCCCTCAGCCAAAGTTTAGTCCACAGCCTATATAAAGGTCTACAATATGGCAAAAACATCTTAAAGGTGTCCACAATTATTAGTGGGATGTTTCAGCCAGCCTGGCCGGTCAGAAACACAATCCTGGTAAAAAATGTGAAGGTGGGGCAAGGCTGAGAGCCAGCTCTTTTATGTAAAGCAGTGATTTTGCAATGTCTGTGTTTGTGCCTGACTCATGACACAAATTTTAGAATTTAAGCTACAGGCTCTTTATTTGTGTAGGTATGCATGTTATAGATGCATATTTTCCTGCCTCTAGGTGGTGTTACCAAATTATATGATCAGATCCCTAGACCTCTATTCTGATTGGTTTAGAAACAAATAAGCACTTATTTAAATTGAATATTCCTAAAATTATCAGACATTTAGAAAATTGAACTTGTAATGATTTCAGTATACAAAAAAAAGGTATTCTTATAAAAAGTAACCCAAATGAGTCTAGCCCTGGCACTGTGGGATCAACTATTCCATTCTGACCAAAAGGGAGAAAAGAAGTGCAATTAATAAAGTATCAGTGGCAGAGAGTTCTAATAGAGTTGAGAGGCTACTCTGGAGGTTGTTCGTACCCAAGCTTCAGAAATGATATGATTGCCATGTCATAAATTGATTTTCTTTTAGCCTCCAGTATCTTAGAGCACCTAGAAGTAAAAACCTAAAATTGTAGAATTGCAATCCATGCCAAATTCTGTGTTCCAGAACTAATTGTGGTGCTGTGCTTTGAAATTTATTGCTTTTTTGTATATATGTTATTTTGCACAAAAAAGAAAAAAAGTCTATTGTAATGACAAAAAAAATAGTTATTCCTTCTAGCCTCCTACATTCTGGAGCAGCTAGAAGGAAAAATCTGAGAGGATTGTATGGTAGGTCATGAAAAACTCAGGGATCTGTTCTATAACTATTTGTTGAGTGCTTTGAAAACTATTGCTTTTTTCTTTCTTTGCTTTGTATATATGTTACATTATAAATAAAAAAGTTTCAGAAAAAGTAAATTAGATGTACGCTAAACCCCTTTGCTTTATAAATGTAAGAATTGAGGCTCAGAGAGTATGAGGTTTGTTCAAATTGGTCCACTCATTAGCACCAGAGCTGGAACTAAAATGTAAATCTTCTGAACCTAAATCCATTGCTCTTACACTAATTACATTGTATCTCCTATCTCATACTTTCCTTTATTCCCTTACCTCTCTTTATCAGTTTTCTAAATCTAGCATTTAATAAAGTATTTTTTCTAATGAAAAAGAAAAAGTAACCCAAATGTTTTAAGAATTCAAGATCACATAATTTAGGTAAATCAGTTTCAAGCAAAACTAGTTTAATATTGTTGGTTTAATAAAAACAACTATGTCTTCTGCGTTATCAGTGCTGAATATAAAATAAGCACAAATATTTATTCTCTTTGATCATGTTATTCCTAATTTTTTATGAGTTTACCAACTGATTGAGATAGAATTGCATCTATTAAATGTTTAAAATTATGAAAAATGTAAATTTGTGTTTAAGCAAATTGAGCCATGATTCTGACAAACTTTATTTCAATAGAGATTATGTTTTGTAATATGTCAGCTTAAAGATAATTTCTAAGATTTCTAAGTCCCTGAAAACAGACTTTTGATAACTTAAGTTAATTAATGAATATTCATTGAATACCTAACTCAATTCCAAGAGAGGTCAAATATAATATTAAGTTTATATACTTTGCCTCTAATTCTCATGGCACAAGGAGGCTATATGCATTTGGGTCTGTTAATGAATATATTCATTTTTGCCACATTGGGAATATAAGGAAATGTATTTACTGTGAGAGGTATATTTATAAGTTCTGCTAGTCTGCTAAAAAATGCAGTTCACATTTATTCAACTCAGTTCTCTCTGTGAATAGAAATCATTGTCATTAAAGGTTATAATAATGTGTGTAAATAAGACTCTATTAGGAGAAATAGTGGTAGAGAAGAAAGCTTTGCATGAAAGATGTATAGGATGTGTAATTGTTAAGAAACAAGGAGAGTAGATTTGTCCTAAAATAGAATGACTGGTTGTTCCAGAAAGAGAAAGGGAAAGGTGTAGGAAAAAACGTGAATAGATATAGAAAGTTGTAGAAGGTTCTTGGAAAGAGAATTTTATTTACCTTGGTCAAAGCTGGCTGAGTTTAATAAGTTTATTTTTTTTTAAATTTTGTATCAAATATGCTGATGCAAAACTAGAGTTTGATTTCCCCACTGTTAAAATAATTTTCTTGGAATATTGTTCTCCTTTGAGTAAGATGTAAAATATTTTTCTTTACCTACTGAGTAATCTTTCTAGAAGGCAATAATTCTGTGTCTTCTAACAATAATTTATAGTGATTTCTGTTGACTTCATCATGTGCTTGATTATTTAAGAAAAAAACTCCTCTCACTTTTAAAAGAACTAAGGTTTCTTTTTTGCTATCATGTTGCCTATGTTTACTTTTAATCCACTTTGGTTAAATAAGAAGCAGTTGGGCAGGCCACGATGGCTAAGCAGGCAGAGTTCTTGCCTGCCATGCCAGAGGACCCAGGTTTGATTCCTGGTGCCTGGCCATATAAAAAAAAAAAAGAAGAAGAAGAAGCAGTAATCCATGATTCTATTTAATCGAGCATTGAAAATTCCTGACAACTCTTAACATTTTGCCTTCCCAACCAAACCCTAAATGATGTATTTTGTACCCAAAATTTTCTGTAGGATTTTCCAGAGGGGCCCCTGAAAAATCACAAAGGATTTGCTCTTTCACTTTACTTAAAGAGAAGTGTTAAAAATAATTAGGTTTATTTCACATGCTTGTATTAGCCAAGGTTCTCCAGGGAAACAGAACTATTAATGAGATTTATTATAGGAATTGGCTCATGGGACTGTGGGGATGGGCAAGTCTCAATTCCAGAGGGCAGGCCACAAGCTGGGAACTCCGATGAAGGTTTTGCATAAATACCCCAGAAGAAGCTGGATGGCTGAAGTAGAGATGGAAATTCTCTCTTCTGATTGCTGAAATCATCACCTCTCCTTTTAAAGCCTTCAACTGATCAGGTGAGAGTTCTCTCATTGTAGAAGGCAATCTTCTTAGTTGATTGTAGATGTAATCAGCCATAAATGCAACCAACTTACGGATGATTTGAATTCATGAAATATCTTCACAGTAGCCATCAGGCCAGTGCTTGCTTGAGCAAACAACTGGATTATAGTCAAACTGATACACAAACTTAACCATCACATATTCTATGGGTGTATGAGAAGAGTTGTCAAATCACAGGAGATGCTTAACCTTTCCTAGTTAAATTTGTATGAAAAAAATGTTAATATAAATATTATAGAAATTGTATGCAATTCCAAGCTATTCATTATTGCTCTCACTATCCTTGATATATTTCTATTTATCAGAGTCCTCGTGCTGCTTTGCCTGATCTTATAAAACAAGATGGGGTTATTCAGTCATAATTTCAGTTATTTTAAAAAATGTTTGCTTGGTTGCAATCTTTCTTTAACTGGAATATAGAGTACTCTAAGTATTCAATTAAGAATTTTAATTATTTACTTATGGAGTTTTATTAATACACAGACATCCAGGACCTACTCCAGAATTACTGAATCTTTTTACTTGACAATCTTAATATATTCTAACTATATGCTTGATATATTCATTATACCTTTTGTCACAATATTATGATGTTATCCTGAAGGCTTTTTCTCTGTAAAAATGTTTATTCATTTTCATAAGTTAGATGTAATTCCATTCTTTGAAAATAGGGTTAATTATTATGCTTTAGACATTTTGTTTAAAATTATTTTGGATTAATTTTATTTAGTTTTGCATCAGAACTCTCATCAGATTTTCCACTTAAAAAAATTAGTAGTAATAAGTTAATTACAACCATCTTAAGTCTTTTGTCATCAACAGATTTTTTTTCTTTTGTTTAATTTACTCTGTTGCTTCCCTGAAAGGACTAACAAATGAGCTGCAGACCAGAGTGATTCATCTGCAACAACAGAAACTGTCTCAGTGATCCATGGAAAGGGCTATGGCTGGTACTCTTGGGTACAGGCTTCTGATGGCACTGCTTAAATAACTAGAGAGCATACCACTGGACTGAGTCAGGATTTCCAGAACAATAGCAGAGAAAGTGATCAATCAGAACAAGAATTAATGGCATAGGCTGAATGAACTGATGAAAGATAATTATAGATTTTTTATGGAATATTGCTGATGCTTTAATGATCTGTTTTCTGTATATAAGAAATCCTTTCTGGGGGAAAATTCAACTTCCCCAAGTGGATTCTTAATATTCTCACAAACAGTGGGGACAACCAAAGCAATAGGCTGAGCTCCCAATCTTGAGGTTTGTTCATATGAAACTTAACTCCACAAAGGATAGGCTAAGCCTACTTAAAATTAGGCCTAAGAGTCACCCCCAAGAGAACCTCTTTTGTTGCTCAGATGTAGCCTCTCAACACAACAAGCAAACTCACTGCCTTCCCCCTGTCTATGTGGGACATGACTCCCAGGGGTGTGGACCTTCCTGGCAACATGGGACAGAAATCCTAGAATGAGCTGAGACTCAGCATCAAGGAATTGAGAAAATCTTTTCAACGAAGAGGGAAGAGTGAAATGAGACAAAATAAAGTGTCTATGGCTGAGAGATTCCAAATAGAGTCGAGAGGTTATCCTGGAGGTTATTCTTACACATTAAATAGGTATCACCTTGTTAGTCAAGATGTAAGGGAGAGGCTGGAGGGAACTACCTGAAAATGTAGAGCTGTGTTCTAGTACTACCTTATCAACAGATGAGTAAAGCAAATGGAATAAAAATAAATAATAGGGGGAACAAATGTTAAAATAAATTTAGATAGAAATGTTAGTGATCAAAGAAAGCGAGAGGTAAGGGATATGGTATGTTTGAATTTTTTTTCTGTTGTCTTTTTATTTCTTTTTCTGAATTGATGCAAATGTTCTAAGAAATGATCATGATGATGAATATGCAACTATGTGATGATATGAATTACTGATTATATATGTAGAATAGAATGATCATCATAAAAAAATTAAAAAGAAGCCCTTTCAATCGCTTCTCAGCCTTTTGGCTAAGATCAAGTGTAGTATCTGTTCTTATCAGTTTGATATCTGATACGTCTTCTATCCGAGGACAATATATTAAATGGATTTTTGAAGCACGGAGATGGAATAGGAGCTTGCTCCGTCCGCTCCACGCATCGACCTGGTATTGCAGTACTTCCAGGAACGGTGCACCCCCTCCTCGATTGCGGTGTGAACTGACAGACTTGATTTTCTTTTTTTTCTTTGCTCTTCTGATTTGCTTCTTTTCTTTACCAGACCGATGTCTACAGCGCTCTTCGTCTTTTTCCTCCTGAAGCTGCTCGTACAGTGGTCGTCTTTCTTTCTTTCCGTTTTTCCTTTCTGTTGTCACGTCCTTTGTTCATGGCAATGGCCAACCCAAATTTGGCGCAAGTGGTAAATAAATGCTAAAAAAAAAGAAGCCCTTTCTCTTCTCTCAACTATAACTATAACTCATAATTTTATAGACTATGTTTTTGCAAACAGAAAGATTTGTTTTATCCTATCTATCTGACTCCTCCAGAATTTGGATTCACTTATTGAGTATTCTTATTTTCATGGCAATATAATTACATGTGTAAGTTCAATAAAAATCTTTTCTCTTGTCAGCAGGATATAACTAGAAACATGGTTATACAACAAAGGCTTTAACTACAATGTCATATTTGAGAATCATGCTCACAGAATCAGATCTGATCAGGTGCTTTTATGAAGATTTGGTTGACTCTATGTATCCAATGCTTAAAAAGCCCTCTTTGGAAAACTGGTCAGGAAAAAGCCCTCTTTGGAAAACTGGTCAGGTACCTGATTTACAGGATTCCAACCTTAAAGGTAAGTAACAGGGTCATTTCCTGGCAACCCTAGGAAGCTTAATTTACGTTAGGGATCTCGAGAAAAGAGGAGTTCCATAGTGGGGTGACTGTGGAGAAAAATTGACAACTGACCCCAAATAGCCAGGATTTGATCAATATCTGATAACTTCCCTAATTTTTACCCCCAACTTCCAATTTAGGACTAACTGGGGAAAGCCAAATATATTTCCCTACTGATTGCTAGGCTGTCCCAGTTCTAGTTAGCCAACTTCCAGCCTTCCCATATCAACAGCCTCCAATTACCTGATGTCTTCCCCTTTTCTCCACTATAAAACTTTACCACTCTTCTGCCTGCTTTGAAGTCTCTGCCAAACACTGTCAAATGGTGGCAACTGACTCCCTTGTTACAGCAAGCTCTGAATAAGTAACCTGTGCTTATTCTCATTTGGGTGGTCTTCATGTATTTCCACAATTCTCATACACAAAACACTTGGATTCTACTGGACCTGATATGATCAGAAGTCAACTCCTGATTCTACATTAATATTTCTCTTTCTCATTTGCATCAGCCCTTTTTGAAGATGCCTAACCCTAAAACAACTGACATTGTTCAGTACCCCAAACAGATATTTCAAAAGATTTTGCAGAAATCAAAATCATTTCCCCAGAAGTCTGTCTCTTAGACTCTGCTTGATCCATCTGGGAAGGTTACGATCATTTCTGAATTGTCCAGCAATGAATAACATACAGTCATCTTGGAAAAGGGTCAGGAAGCTGACAAGGTTGAACTTTACTTGAGCCCTGAACTCCTGGAAAACAGCATAAAGAAATCTGTATCCATTGCCTAATTCAGTTGGGCACCGTAGGTATGTGGAATCTTGTATAGGGCATGGGATTTTGTTGGTTTGTCCAAGCTGGTGTGATGCCCCGATATATCCCAGAGTGGTTTGGGCAGTGAATAAAGAGGTGCTTCTGGGGTCTCCTTTGGGAGGAATTATTCAGCTTCCCATTTGGAGAATTTCTGATATTCTCACAAGCAGTGGGGACAACCAAACCAATAGGCTGAGCCCTTGATCTTGGAGTTTGCCCCATGAAACTTATTCCTGCAAAGGATAGGCTAAGTCTACGTAAAATTATGTCTAAGAGTCACTCCCAGAGAACCTCTTTTGTTGCTCAGATGTGGCCTCTCTCTCTAAGCCAACTTGGCAGGTGAACTCACTGCCCTCTCCCCTACATGGGGTGTGACTTTCAGGGGTGTAAATCTCCCTGGTAATGTGGGACAGAAATCCTGGGATTGAGCTGGGACCTGGTATCAAGCATTGAGAAAGCTTTCTTGACCAAAAGAGGAAAGATCGAAATGAGACAAAATAAAGTTTCACAGATTTAAGAGGTTATCCTGGAGGTTATTCTTATGCATTATGTAGATATCCCTTTTTAGTTTATGGTGTAATGGAGTGGCTGGAGGGAAGTTCCTGAAACTGTTGATTTGTGTTCTAGTAGCCTTGATTCTTAAAGATGATCATATAATTTTATGGATAAATGATAAATAAATAATAGGGAGGATATGGGTTAAAGTAAATTGGGTAGATAAAAATAGTAGTGGTCAATGAGAGGGAAGGGTAAGGATTTTTTCCTTTTCTCTTTTATTTCTTTTTCTAGAGTGATGCAAATATTCTAGAAAATGATCATGGTGATGAATTCACAACTATGTGATGAAAAAACTTCTATTTTCTTTTATGTGTTTTCAAAGTTTCTTTAATAAAATGGTATATTATTATTAATAAATTTTATTTGTAGAAATGAAAAAAAAATCTGTACACACCTACGCTTTTATATTTTGGGAAATGTGGTTGCAAAGAACCACTTTTCACCACCTCACTTTCATGAGACTCGTAGATGACAAGACCTGACACAGAACTTCCAAATTTCCATTTTTTGGCTCATAAATAATTAGCTGAAATATTTGTTCCCACTGACTAATCAGGTTCAACAAAATGCCATTAACTCGGCTAAACTTTTATCAGGTTCCTTTTCTTCCTTCTTGAACTTTGGTTCACCTTTGAGTATTGAACACAAACCCTCCTTAATGGCCCCTCCTGAGAATTTATAGACCTCAGGGAAAAGAATCCCCTGATCATTTGTTCAGCCATGCTACCCACTCATTACACAACCCCATATCCAGTTCTTTGTAGCCATGTTTACTCTCCCTTATAAAAGAAAAGGCCTTTTCTGGTGACCTTTAGGAGTCTGGCAGATCCTACATTTTGGATCATTCTACCTATTGCAATAGCTCCACACTGTGATGGTTAACTTCATGTCTCGATTTAGCTAGGTTATGGTGTCTAGTTTGATCAAGCAAGCCATGGCCTGATTGTTTCTGTAAGGGTATTCTGTAGAGAGATTTAAATCATTAGTCATTTGATTACATCTACAGCTGATTGCATCTACAAGCAACAAAGGATGTTGTCTTCAGCAATGAGTGTAAGTCTCCTCATCCAATTAGTTGGAGGCCTTAAAGCAGGATTTCAGCAATTAGAAAAGAATTTCTCTATATAAGCCAGACTGCTTCATCTTTGGAATATAACTTCATCTTTATCAGAGTTTCCAACTAGTGGCCTACCCTACAGAATTTGGATTTGCCTTTCCCCACAGTCCTGTAAACCAATTCCTGTCTTGCTGGTTCTGTTTTTCTGGAGAACTCTGACAAGTAAACCTTCCCCTTGTGACAACAGTCTTTTTGAATGAAGTCACCTCTGCCCTAAGTGTGGATTTGTTTTTTATCTGTCATCTGTGCAAGTGTCCAGCTTTCCAGAACCATTGGCAGAAGCTACAGTCATGAGCTGATAGTCTGACTCTCCCCTCCCCACCACCCACCTACTCCTGGTCCACGGCAGCTAAGTAAGACAGCTTAATCATTCAGTACAGCAGCTTTCTCCAGAGAGAGGAAAGCTTTCCCTTATCTGCATTCCTGGGTTGATGTGTCCCTAAGAGCACGTTCTTTCCCCTGAGAACTACCCCAAAATCAGTCCTCAGGGTTATAGTCTGGAAGAAAGGGGCTTAGGACACACAGACGTAATTCTGATTTAGTTTTATGTAAATGCTTAAGTCCCTCCTGCACCTGAGCCCTCAATGAAAATACGTGAAGGAATAGTTATTGGAATAGGACACTTGGCTTTTGTGATAGTGGAGGGAGAGTAATAGCCCCAGTGCCCAGGGAGAGAATACTTTAGGCTCTGGAAGTGCTGGGGCTGGTGGAACTTTGTCTTTATGAGCTGAGCCTGGAGGCTTCCTGCAGAACGAAAATGCCCTGTGCACTGCAAATTTAAATGACTCCTGAGTTTGCCCCTTCCAGATGTCTCTGAACCTCAGATGGCAAGAATTGCCCCTATTCTAGATTGAGCCTGTGGATGGTATCCAGGTCAGCAGGTGGCTTGAAGTGATGGCCCTCAGGCACTCCCTCTGAGGACAAGGGCTGGATTCACTATTGAGACTGAACTTGGGACCTAAGGATTACCAGGCGGTATGATGGAAGGGTCTATGGATGATCACTGCTGTCTTGAGCCCTCTGACTGATGTATGTCTTCCTTAGGGGTCCCCAATGACTGTAAACACTTTGTTTCCAGGTGTTCCATGTGTGCCTTTTGTGTGAAATGCTGACATTAGCTTGCCTCTTGCAGAAACCCTGATTTATACCCAGGGTTGATAAGTATCTTTTGAGAGTTTAAGCAACATTCCCAATAAATCAAGCAACAACCATGTAAACTATATGGGCAGTTTTACCCACCATGGGTAGTGCCATTAGAAAAATTGGTAAGAAATTTGTCCCTGACTGGAGATGAAAAGATTGATGACACCACCTAGTCCTGAAAGTCAATCTCAACCCATGGACACAAGAATTGCCCAAGACCCCTTCCTTGAAGGCCAAGGCAAAGTCTGATATGAGCTGCTGAACCTGGATGAATGCCTCAGGCCAGAGGGGTGGGTCCATACAGAGCCTTAAGGAGAAAGCCAGCAGGCCTTCCAAGAGAGAGCATGGAGTGTGGAATTTGTGCAACTGGCTCTATCCTGGGTACATGGCTGAGAGCAAAAGCCAGTGGTCTCCTGCTGCTGCTCCAAGTCCTGCTACAGGCTTAGTGAAAAACTGCATCTGCCCCTGCCAGTTGAAGAAGAAGCATATGTAGGTAAAGATTCATCAGAAGCCATACCATGCAGGATCGAAGGGTGAAACTGTTGGAAACAATGCCTCATGAATATTTTCATGTTCTGCACAATCCAGGCCTTCTGAGCAATTGAAATTGACATGCTATAAGGATAATATCTCCACTCTCTCAGATCTACCATCTGCTCCCAATCAAAGGGTAATAAAACCCAGAGGCATTTATTCACATGCCAGGGGTTGTAAAAACTTTGATCAGTCACTTCGAGAGAGTTTGTTTACCCTCCTGGGTAAAAGATAAAGTATCTATTAACCTATTATTGATTATCTATCTATCTATCTATCTATCTATCTATCTATCTATCTATCTATCTATCTATCTATCTAATCTCTATCTCCAGAGGAAAGGAAGAATAGCATTTTGACTTATAAGCTCTGAGTTTCATAATTTTAGCATGCCGCTCCTGTGGCATAATCTGGCTGTCTGCACAGGTGATGGCTGCCTTCATTAATAGCCCAGTGGGGAATTACAAAGTTGGGAACTGAGGAATGGTGTTCTGTAAGTAATCAAAAGTCTGTTCCAGAAGTTTCATGATATATTCAAGTAGGTGAACATCTCAGATCCTCCACAGTTTTAAACTTAATGGGAACAATAGATATAATTTTAAAATTAAGACAATGAAAATGAAAAGCAGTGGAGAAGAAAAACAAAACTAAACACTTGCTTTTTGGTAGAAAAATAGAAACAAAATGAGCACCAACTTTGATTGTTTTATAGGCAAATTTTACTAAACCTTGAAAGTACAGCCACACTCTATTTCATAGAAAGTATTACAGAGAATAGGAAAAGTGACCCAACTTATTTTATAAGGCTAGCATAGCTTCAATGCAAACAGAAGACTACAGAAAAATAAAGATATTAGTGTAGATCACTTATGAGCATGTATATGAAATATGCTACATAAAAACTATCACATATAGATCAGAGAAACATGCATGAAATACCTTATGAAGTACAATTTATCTCAGGAATGCAAATATTGTTTAACATGTGATTAACAGATTGAAGGGGGGCCAAAAAAATCACTCATTGGAAGTAATAAACACATAGGTAAAACCACATTCATTAATAATAAATCCTCTAGCAAAGCAGAAATTGGATTTTTGTAACCTTATAGATTGTACCTATCAGATAACATCTAGCAAAAAGTACAATTGACAGTGACTGTTTAGTCATGTTCAACAAAGTTAGAGGTAAACCTAGTATGTCTCCATCACTCTTGTTGTGTTGAGCTCTTAGCCAACACAAGAGAAGACAAAATAGTTAAACATATAGAATTAGAAAGAGATATCCATATTTGACTTTGTCCAAGAGATCTTCAGATTAGTATAAGTGGGTTTAACAAGATTTGCAAAACAAAAATAAAGAGTTCCTATACACTAATGACAATAGGAAATATGATAGAAGAATATGGCAATCAAAATGGCAAATTGAACTGTAAGTTTCCCAGGAATAAATCTAACAAAGATGTACAAGAAAGTTACAAAACAATATTGATGTATCTCAAAGATCTAAGCAACGTAGGAATACACCATAAAACTACTTATCATGCAGAAGTTATTTTTCACAAATTACTATAAACATCCCATACAATCCCATACAACACCTATATTTGGTTGAACTTAAAAAATGCTTACAAAACAGTATGGAAGAGTTCTGGGAAGATGGCAGGTTGCTCACCCCTGCTCCAAGGACCAGCTAGAGAAGGGGTAGAAAACGAACAGGTGAGCAACTGCAGGGTGGAAGTGACTGGGATGGTCCTCTACACAAGCAGGGAGGCCCTGGTTAAGAAAGAAGAAGAATTGAGATGCAGAGAACCAGAGACCATCCAGCTAGTGCAAACAGCCCAGCACCCCCTGTCCAAATGGAGCCCCAGAAACATCAGGAGTGCACGGACAGGGAGATGGGGACAAGAAAGTAAGCCAGCCACGTTCCTTGAAAGTGCTACCCTCAGGCATGTGGCCCCCGACCCACAACCAAAGACTCCCCACATACCTCATGCACCTGAACACTGTCACCAGCCCTCCCCATGCTACAAGTACCCCACCCTGACACACCTCCTAGTGCATCCCTGCCCCATACCCCACCCTGCACGTGTACACAAGTCTGTCCCAGCCTCATCCACCTCTCCCATGCAAGGGCAGTCTCACCCTGCCCCTCCTAAGACCCAAGCATCCATGTCCAGCCCCTTGACCCCACCTTGCACTCCCTGCGCCCTGCAGACAGTCACCTGCACATCCAGGCTGCAGGCACTCACCTTCATACCTAGGCCACACCTGCACCCAGCTCATACAGTTGCTCAACCCGACCCAGCCCTACTTGGGCTCTGTGCACTCTCACATAAGTATCTGGCCCCCAGTCGTGTGCACACGCACGCCCACCCACTCATGCCACATTCCCTCAGCTCTGGGAAAGCGTGAACCTGTGCATCTGGGCCACACCCACCCCCAGCCCAGGCAGACACAATTCCATCCCACTGCCTCTGAGCTCTGCACATATGCACACAAGGGCCCGGCTTCCCATACCCACTCACTAGCCCAGCCACATCCTCCCTGCAAGGTACCCACATATCTGTGCACTAATCTCTTGACCCCTGCACTTGTATACACTCTTGCTCCACCCCACAGCACAAGTGCTGTTCTTCCACACCTGAGAGGTGCTCTCGTGCCCATCTGTACCACATAGTCCACACCCTGCACAAAGGTGCACCCCTACGCCAGTCCCTCCCAGCACCTGTGCAGCCATGCCAGGAACCCCCCATCCATCATCACCCATGCCTGACACACATCCTGCAACCTCTGCTCCAACCTTACACCCTCGTACATCTGTGGTCCAGCCCCCTGGGAACCAATTGCACCTTGCAGTCCCTGTGCCCTGACTTCAGTGCCCTATACCCCACACCCTGACACCCACAACCCACAGCTTTCTGGGCCCACCCGCATCCTGCTTACATACCAGCCCCAGTACATCCACTCAGCACCCCCATCTACCTCCCTCCATCCCTACATCTGTGTCTCCCACTCTACACTCTGCTACTATGCTCCAAGGCCTTCCTAAGCTGCACCTCACCCCATGGTCCCTACACTGAATCTTCACAACCCCACGATCCACACCCCAAGCTCAAAGGTGCCAGTGTAGCCTCTATGACCCATGAATATACCTGGGACACAACCCATCACTGCACTGTTATGCCCCTCCCCATGCCACACAACCTGCTCAACACCCATCCCATAAATACAAAGCTTTAGACTACTGAAGAAAATCAACTCCCAAAGTCACCCTATCAAGATATTCACATGCCATGAAGACAACAGAAGATCACTAACCATATAAAGATACTGACAGTATAGCCCAGTCTAATGACCAAATTGAAACACCAAGGAGGCCCAGACTTTGGGACAACTAATCAAAGATATTCATATAACTTTACTACATAAAAATCAGTGGGAATTGCTAATAACATAAAGGAGATCAAGAAGACACCAGAAGAGCATAAAGAGGAATTTTAAAGAATAAATAGAAAAATAGCAGATATCACAGAGATTAAAGATACTGTAGACCAAATAAAAAATATACTAGAGACACATAATAGCAGATTTGAAGAGACAGAAGAAAGAAGTTAACTAGAGGACAGGACAAATGATTTTGAACATGCAAAATAAAAGTAAATGACAAAAAAGATGCAGGGCAGTGCACCAGTGGCTCAGTGGCAGAATTCTCACCTGCTGTGCTGGAGACCCAGTTTCAATTCCTGGAGCCTGGTCATGTCAAAAAAAAAAAAATTGAATTGGATTTCAAATTGATTTGGATTGGAAAAATTTGAATTGGGTTTTAGGGAAATAATGTACAAAACAAAGCACACAAATATAAGAATCATTGGTGTCCCAAAGGAGAAGAGAAGGGTAAAGAACTAGGAAGATTAATGGAGGATATAATGGGGGAAAACTTCCCAGACTTTATAGAAGATCTAAATATGCAAATCCAAGAAACCCAATGAACTCCAAACAGAATAAGTTCAAATAGGCCTACCCCAAGACACATACTAATCATTCTGTCAAATGTTGAAGAGAAGCAGAAAATCCTGAAAGCAGCAAGAGAAAAACAATCTACTAGATACAAGGGAAACCACATAAGACTGAGTTTGGACTACTCAAATGGCACTGTGGAGGTGAGAAGGCAGTGGTATGATATTTTTAGGATCTTGGAAGAGAAAGACTTCCATTCAAGGATTCTGTACCCAGCCGAATTAACCTTCAAAATTGAGGGAGAAAATAAAATTTTCACAGGCAAACAAAGGCTGAGAGAATATGTCAACAAGAAACTGACTCTATAAGAAATATGAAAGGGAGTTGTGCTGGCTGAGAAAAAAAGGCAGAAAAGGGAGGTCTGGAGGAGGGCACAGAATTGAATAGTACCAGTAAGGGTAACTTAAAGGATAAAAAGAGAAAGAGGGAAAAGAACATACAGATCTGGCAAATAAAATCCAGAGGACAAGATGGTGGATTCAAGGAACTTCTTTCTAGTAATAATTTTGAATGTTAATGAACTACACTTACCAATTAGAAGATACAGATTGGCAGAATGGATTAAGAAACAAGTGGTAGAATTCTCACCTGCCATGCAGGGGATCTGGGTTTGATTCCCAGTCCATGCACTTCCCTCTCCCCCAAAAAAAAACAAGTAAAACAAACAAAAACCAAACAAACAAAAATTCAATAAATAGTGTTGCAATAATGCAATACTCACATGGGAAAATAATTAATATGACCCCACCATATAGCATTAAAAAAATGTAAAGACATCAAAAGAAACAAAGAGGGACAATATATATTAGTAAAAGGGACAATTGACCAAGAAGAAGTAGCAATCATAAAAACTTATGCTTCCAATCAAGGGAGTTTCAAAGTACATGAGACAAACAGTAGCAAAACTGAAGGGAGCAATAGACATTTCAATGATAATACTAGGACACTTCAATACACTATTTTCCTCTATAGATAGAACAACCAGACAGAGGATCAACAAGGAAATAGACAACTTAATTTGATAAATGAATTAGACCTAACAGCCATATATAGGTTGTTACACCCTGAAACACTAAGATATACATTCTTCCTTAGTGTTCATGGAACATTCTCCAGGATAGATCACATGCTGGGGCACAAAACAGGTCTTTATAAATTTAAAAACATTGAAATTTTTCAAAGCACTCTCTCTGATCACAATTGAATGAAGTTGGAAATCAATAACCACCAAAGAACATAGGCTTTTACAAATATATGGAGATTAAATAACACACTCTTAAGCAATGAGTGGGTCAAAGAAGTAATTGCCAGGGAAATCAGTAGCTATCAGAAGACAAATGAAAATGGGAATACAACATATCAGAACTTATGGGATGGAGCAAATTCTGTGCTGAGAGGGAAATTTATTGTCCCAATTGCTTATATTATAAAAAGAAGAAAGAGCAAAATGTGAGGACTTAACTGCTCACCTGGAGGTACTTGAGAAAGAACAGCAAAATAACCCCAAAGCAGAGAGAAGAGAAATAACAAGGATTAAAGCAGAGTTAAATAAGTGGGAGAACAAAAGAACAATACAAAGAATCATTAAAACCAAAAGCAAGTTCTCTGAGATAATCAATAAAATCAACTGGCCACTAGCAAGGCTGACAAAGAGAAAGAGAGAGAAGACACAAATTAACAAAATCAAAAAGTGAGAGTTGGATCATTACCATGGACCTTGCAGAAAATAAAAAAAAAAATTAAAAGCTACTATGAACAGCAATATGTCAACAAACTAGACAACTTAGATGATATGGGCAAATTCCTAGAAACATGTGAGCAACGTATTCTGACATGAGAATAAATAGAAGATACCAACAAACAAATGACAAAGAGATCCAATCAGTCATGAAAAATCTTTCTACAAAGAAGGGCCCAGGGCAGTAAGATGTTGGTTTAGTGAGGTGTAGAATTTAGTTTGCCCTCCAGAGCAGCTAGTAAATAGCCTGGAACAGTACAGAACAATTTGCTGGGGCTACATCAGTGACAGGACATACATTGTACACCAGTCTGGACCAGGTGGATCAGCTACAATCCCACACAGAACTGTAAGTCCCCAAAGCCACAGAGGCAAGTGTCCCTTCTCCACAGCAGGCTGGTTCCCTGAGAGGAAAGGACACAGACTTTACTAGCAGCAAAGGCTTAGCTCAACCAGGCTTTACAATTTCTGACTACTGAGAATCGGCCCCCAGCACAGATAAACCTGGAATAAACATTGAAGGTACTAGAAGAATTTGCTCCTGCAGAGAAGTGGCAGGGCTAATAGGAAAAAAAAGCAAACAAACCAACCAATCAACAAACAAACAGAGGTTTTTTGAGTCAGACAGCACAAAATACTGCAAAAGGGCTGGACCCTCCAAAAAGGGGGCACAATGAGTCTGGAGATACATAGAGCCATGTGCCAACTTAAGCTCTTGAATGACAAACCCAAGGAGCTGGGGTCCTGCTCTGAAAAGGTGTTTTTTTTTTTTTTTTTTTTTTTTTTAACTCCTTAACAGCTCATTAGGTACAACTGGAAGCCTTCTCAGGCTCCAGTGCTATACCAGGCAAGGGCAGATTTAGCTTGTCTGAGAGACAAAGTAACTAGTCAGGTGAAAGCAGTTAATTCACTAAAGGTAATATCTTCCCCAAGAGAAAGCTGGCACCCAGCTCAAATGGAATTCCTCCTTCAAGGAATTCAGGACCCAGAGACTGGAAAACTGAAGCAATTAATGCCAGCCTACAACCTCACTTCTATCTCAACCATGCCCCTGACAGGGAAAATCTGCTGAAATTAAAGGCACCACGTCACTCTATGTTGGTGGGAAGCTATGGGCAGACAAACACCACATGCTGGGCAGGATAGTAAAAGCATAGAGTTTAGAGGTTTCTTAGGAAAATCTGACAACCTACTGGGTCTCACTCACATGGAAAACTAATGCTGGCAACTCTTCCCTCCTGAGATGTGGACCAGTCTCATCTGGGAATATCTATAATAGCTAAAGAGACCCTCCTCAGAAAAAAAAGGCTCCACATAGGCAGGACAAGAAAAGGAATAACAAGGCCTGAAAAGTTCTGATGAGTTAAAGAAAACCTATGCTAGAGGACAAAAATAAGTTGAACTGAATGTCAAAGAACAGATAGAGAACAAAGTCATCCAGCAAGAAAGTCCTAGGTAAAAGGATGAAAACAACCTCCAGAATAAGCTAATTAAGGAAATCAAATGCCAGCAAAAAATAATAAGTCATACTAGGAAAACTGAAGATATGGCCCAGTCAAAGGAACAAACCAACAATTCAAATCAGATACAGTAGTTGAAACAACTAATTCAGAATGTTTGTACAGATGTGGAAAATCGCATCAAAAATCAGATCAATGAGTTGAGGGAGGATATAAAGAAGACATTGGATGAACAAAAAGAAATCAAAAGTTTGAAAAAGTAAATCACAGAATTTATGGGAATGAAAGGCACAAAAGAAGAGATTAAAAATCCATGGAAACTTACAACAATAGATTTGAAGAGGCAGAAGAAAGGATTAGTGAACTAGAGGACTAGATATCTGAAATCTGACATACAAAAGAAAATACACAGAAAAGAATGGGAAAAAAATGTGAGCAGAGTCTCAGGGAATTTTATGACAACATGAGGCACACAAACATAGGATTGTGGGTGTCCCAGAAAGAGAAAAGAAGGGTAAAGGAGGAGAAATACTAATGGATGAAATTATCACTGAAAATACTCCATCTCTTATGAAAGACAGAAAATTACAGATCCCAGAAGTGCAGCACACCCCAAACTGAATAGATCCATATAAACATACCCCAAGACAATTGCTAATCAGACTGTCAGATATCAAAGACAAAGAGAATTTTGAAAACCGCAAGAGAAAAGCAATCCATCACATACAAGGTAAACCCAATACGATTATGTGTGGATTTCTCAGCAGAAACCATGGAGATGAGAAGGCAGTAGTATGATATATTTAAGAATCTAAAAGAAAAACTGCCAACCAAGAATTCCATATTCAGAAAAACTGTCCTTCAAAAAATGAAGGGCGATTAAAATATTTTCAGATAAACAATCACTGAGAGAATTTGTGACCAAGAGACTGGCCCTACAAGAGATACTAAAGGGAACACTACAGGAAGATAGGAAAAGTCAGGAGAGAGATATCTGGAAAAGAGTGTAGAAATGAAGACTATCATTAAAGATAAAATGAGAAAAAAATTAGATATGACAAATAAAATCCAAAATATAAAGTGGTAGAAGAAGAAAGGTCTTCTATTACTGCCTTTACAGCAATACCACTAAATGTTAATGGATTAAACTCCCCAGTCAAAAGACATAGTCTGTCAGAATGGATTAAAAACAGGACCTAACTATACGCTGTCTACAGGAGATTCATTTTAGACCCAAGGACAAGAATAGGTTGAAAGTGAAAGGTTGAGAAAAGATATTTCATGCAAACAAAAATCAGAAAAGATCAGGAGTAGCTATACTAATATCTAACAAATTAGACTTCAAATAGAAAACAATTAAAAGAGACAAAAAAGGACACTATGTGTTAATAAAAGGAACAATTCAACAAGAAGACATAATAATTACAAAAATTTATGTACCAAACTAGAGTGCCCCAAAGTACATAAGGCAAACACTGACAACACTGAAGGGAGAAATAGACACTTCTACCATAGCAATTGGAGACTCCAATTCCCCACTTTCATCAGTGGATAGAACATCTGGACAGAGGATCAGTAAAGAAACAGAGAATTTGAACAATATGATAAATGGACTAGACTAAGTAGACATTTACAGAACATTACACCCACAACAGCAGGATACAGATTTTTCTTAAGTGCTCATGGATCATTCCCAAGTATAGTCCATATGCTAGGTCCCAAAGCAAGTCACAATAAATTTAAAAGGATTGAAATCATAGAAAACACTTTCTCAGCTCATAATGGAAAGAATTTTAAAATCAATAACAGGCTGAGAGCCAGAAAATTCACAGATATATGGTGGCTAATCAACACACTCTTAAACAAGTGGTAGATTAAGGAAGAAATTAAAAGAGAAATCAGTAAATATCTCAAGGCAAATGAAATGAAAACACATAAATCAAAATTTATGGGGTGCAGCAAGGCAGTACAAAGAGGAAATTTATTGCCTTAAATGTCTATATTAAAGAAACAGAGCAAAAACTAAGTAGTTAACTGTTCACTTGGAAGAACTAGAGAAAGAACCACAAACTAACCCCAAAGCAAACAAAAGGGGAAAGAAATAACAAAGATTAGAGCAGAAATAAATGAACTTGAGAACAAGAAAACAATTGAGAAAATGAACAAATTTGGAAGTTTTTCTGTTTGAGAAAAATCAATAAAATCGATGGGACCTTAGTTAGGTTGACAAAAAAAGAAGAGAGAAGCTGCAAATAATAAAATAAAAAATGGAAGAGGAGACATAAGCACTGACCCAGCAGAAAAGATGGAGGTAATGAGAGGATATATAAGCAACTATATGCTAATAAACTAGACAACATAGATGAAATGGACAACTTCCTAGAAAGGCATGAACAACCAATATTGACTCGAGAAGATAGAGACAGTCTCAACAAATCAATCACAAGTAGAGATTGAATACCATCATCAAGAAGCTCCCAAAAAAGAGTCCAAGACCAGATGGCTTCACATGTGAATTCTACCAAGCACTCAAGAAAGAATTAGTACCAATCCTGCTAAAACTCTTCAAAAAAATTGAAGAAGGAAAGCTGCCTAACTAATTTTATGAAGACAATATCCTAATATCAAAGCCACACAAAGATACTACAAGAAAAGAAAATTACAGTCCAATCTCTTTAATAGATGCAAAAATCCTCAACAAAATTCTTGCAAATTGAATCCAGTGGCACATTAAAAGAATTATACACTATGATCAAGTGGGATTTATTCCAGGTATGTAAGTATGATTCAACATAAGGAAATCAATTAATGTAATATACCATATCAACAAATCAAAGTAGAAAAACCACATGATCATCTTGATTGATGCAGAAAAGGCATTTGACAAAATTCAACATCCTTTCTTGATGAAAACAATTCAAAGGATAGGAATATAAGGGTACTTCCTCAACATACTAAAGGGACTATATGAAAACCCACAGGCTTCCCTGTAAGATCAGGAACAATACAAGGATGCCTACTGTCACCACTGTTATTCAACATTGTGCTGGAAGTTCTAGCAGAGAAATTTGAAAAGAAAGAGATAAAAGACATCCAAATTGGAAAAGAAGAAGTAAAACTCTCACTGTTTGCAGATGATGTGACAACTATATGTTGAAAATCCAGAAAAATTTACAGTAAAGCTTCTAGAGCTAATAAATGAGTACAGCAAAGTGGCAGAGTACAATGTCAACACCCCAAAATCAGTAGTGTTTCTATACACTAGTAATTAGCAAGCTGAAGAGGAAATCAAGAAAAAAATATTTAAAATAGCAACCAAAAGAATCAAATATTTAGGAATAAATTTAACTAAGGATACAAAAGACCTATACACAGAAATCTACAAGAAACTGCTAAAAGAAATCATGGCAGACCTAAATAAATGGGAGCGCATACTGTGTTCATGGATTGGAAGACTAAATATAGTTAAGATGTCAATTCTATCCAAATTGATTTATAGATTCAATGCAATACCAATTAAAATCCCAACAATTTATTTTTGCAGAAAACAGAAAATTGTTTTGCAAAAAAACAATTTATTTTTGAAGAATAACCAAATTTATTTGGAAGGGAAGTGTGTTCTAAATAGCTGAAAATATCTTGAGAAAGAAAAATGAAGTGGGAGGTCTCACACTACCTGACTCGTAAGCATATTATGAAGCTGTAGTGGTCAAAACAGCATGGTACTGCATAAAGATAGATATACTGACCAATGGAATTGAATAGAGGGCTCAGATATAGACCCTCTCATCTATGAACAACTGATCTTTGACAAGGTGGTCAATCAAACCCACCTGTGACAGAGCAGCCTCTCCAACAAATGGTGCTTGGAGAACTGGATATCTCTATGCAAATGAATGAAAGAGGATTCATATTTCACACTCTATACAAAAGTTAACTCAAAATGTATCACAGACCTAAACATTAGAGCTAAAACTGTAAAACTTTTACAAGAAAATGTAGGGAAATAAAAAACTTGTAAAAGGAGGCAGTTTCCTAGACCCTACACCCAAAGCACACGCATTGAAGAAAGAAATAGATAAATGGAAACTCCTCAAAATTAAACACTTGGTGCATCAGAGAACTTTGTCAAGAAACTAAAAAGGCAGCCTATGCAATGGGAGACAATATTTTGAAACCTCATGTTAGACAAGCATTTAAAATCCAGAACACATAAAGAGAGTTTTCAACTTAATAACAAAAAGACAAACAACCTGTTCTAGTTTGCAAGCTGCTGGAATGCGATATACCAGAAATAGAACAACTTTTAAAAGGGGGGTATTAAGTGCAAGTTTACAGTTCTAAGGCCATGAAAATGTCCAATCTAAAGCAAGGCTAAGAAAATGTCCTTATTTAGGCACCAAAAATAGGCCTCTCTCTCACTGGAAGGGTGCATGATGAAGTCTACTAGCTTTTTCTCCCAGCTTCTTGTTTCATGAAGCACCCCCAGGGGCATTTTCCTTTATCTCCAAAGGTCTCTAGCCACATGGGCTCTAAAACATTTCCCAAAATTGTTCCCTCTAAAATGGCTCCATTATGCAACCCCACCTGAATGGGTGGAGACACATCTCCAAGGAAACCATCTAATCAAAAGTTACCACCTACAATTGAGTGGGTCACATCTCCATGGAAATAATCAAAAAGCTCCCACCCAGCAATATTGAATGAGCATTAGAGGATGGCTTTTCTGAGGTCTACAACAGATTCAAATTGACATACATCCTAATTAAAAAATGAGCAAAAGACATGAGCAGACATTTCTCAGAAGAGGAAATACAAATGGCTAAGAGGCACATGAAAAGATGTTCAACTTCACTGGCTATTAGGGAAATGCAAATCAAAACCACAATGAGATATCATCTGACACCTACTAGAATGACCATTATAAAAAAAAAAAACAGAAAATGACAAGTGCTGGAGAGGATGTGGAGAAAGAGGCACACTTATCCACTGTTAGTGGGAATGTAAACTGGTACAACCACTCTGGAAGGTAGTTTGGTGGTTCCTCAGGAAGCTAAATATAGAATTGCCACATGATCCAGCAATCCCATTACTAGGTATATATTCAGAGAACCTGAGGACAAGGACAGAAATGGACATTTGCAGACCAATGTTGATAGCAGCATTATTTATGATTGCCAAGAGATGCAGACAGCTCAATGGAGTAGTGACTAAACAAGCTGTGGTATAATACATACCATGTAATATTATGCAATTGTAAGACAGAAGCATGTAATAACATGGATGAACCTTGAGAACATTATGTTGAGTGTAATTAGCCAGACACAAAAAGACAAATACTGTATGGTCTCACTAATATGAACTAACATTAATGAGCGAACTTGGAGAATTGAAATTGAGAACACAGGTTATCAGGAGATAGAAATAGGGTAGAAATTGGGCAATTGGTGCTGAAGGAATACAGATTGGGCAACAGGACTGATTGTAAAAATTCAGAAATGGGTAACATAATGCTAACAAATTATAGTACAATAATATAAGTACTGAATGAAGCTGAATGTGAGTATAATAGAAGGAGAAGGGCCCTTCTGGTTTCATGAATGAAATCAGAAGGAAAGATAGAGGATAATGACTGAGATGGTATAATTTAGGAATTCCTAGAGTGGGCAATGATTAAATGTACAAATAAAAATGTTTTTGCATGAGAGAGAACACATGAATGGCAATAATGCAGGTGTTGAAAATAGACAGTATATGGGGAAAAGTACAATCAAAGCAAGTTAGAGTCTATAGTCAACAGTAGCATTGTAATATGCTTCCATTGAATATAGCAGAGGCATTATGCCAAAACTAATTGTCCTTTTTGAATTATGGTGTGTTAGAGTGGCTAGAGGGAAGTACCTGAAACTTTTGAGCTATGTTCCAGTAGCCTTGATTCTGGAAGATGATTGTACAATGATATGGCTTTTACAATGTGACTGTCTGATTGTGAAAACCTTTCATCTGATGGTCCTTTTATCTAGGGTATGGACAGATGAGTAAAAAATATGGATGGAATATGAACAAATAATAGGGGGACAAGGGTTAAATAAACTGGGTAGATGGAAATACTGGTGGTCAATGAGAGGGAGGAGTAAGGTGTATGGTATGTATGATTTTTTTCTAATTTCTTTTTATTTCTTTTTCTGGAGTGATGAAAATATTCTGAAAAATAATCATGGTGATGAATGCACAACTATGTGATCATGTTGTGAGTCATTGATTGTACACTATGTATGGAATATTTGTATGTTAAGATTTATCAATGAAAGTATTTTAAAAGGAAAAAAGAAACAGTAGTGGAAAAGTCCATGATGAACCAAAAATCCATTTAACCTGTAACATTAACGATAAAATAGTGAAAATGTGAAAAAAAAGCTCAGAGCCAGATGCTTTCACAGGGGAATTTTATCAAACATTCAGAACAGAACTAGGACAAGTCATGATCAAACTTTTCCAAAAAATTGAGGAAAAAGGAATACTACCTAATTCTGTGAGGCTAGCAACACTTTAATACCAAAACAAGGTAAAGATGCTACAAGGAAGGAAAACTACAGGCCAATCTCCTTAATGAACACAGATGCAAAAATACTCAATAAATATTAGCAAATCAAATCCAACAGCACATTAAAAGCATTATACACCATGGCCAAGTGGGGTATGTACCAGGAATGCAAGGATGGTTCAACACAAGAAAATCAGTTAATGTAATAAAGCACATTAACAAATTGAAAAGGAAAAATCATATGATCATCTCAATTGAAGCTGAAAAAGCATTCACCAAAATTCAACATCCTTTTCTGATAAAACATGTCAAAGAGTAGGAATCAAAGGTAATTTCCTCAACATGATAATAAGCATATATGAAAAACCCATAGCCAGCAGCATACTCAATGGTGAGAGATTGAAAACTTTCCCCCTAAAGTTACAAATGAGACAAGGATGCTCTCTCTCACCACTATTATTCAACATGTACTAGAAGTTCTAGTGAGAGCAATCAGTCAGGAAAAAGAAATAAAAAGCATTCAAATTAGAAAGGAAGAAGTTACATTTTCATTATTTGCAGATGACATGATACTATACTTGAAAAATTCTGACAAATCTATAACAAAATTACTTGACCTAATAAACTAATTCAGCAAGGTGGCAGGTTATAAAATTAATGTGCAAAAATCAGTAACCCTTCTATAATCAAGAAATGACCTAATTGAGGAATCAGTTAAGGAAAAACTTCCATTCAAAACAGTAACTAAAAGAAACAAGTATCTAGGAATGAACTTAACTGGGTATGTAAAGGACTTGTCCATAGAGAACTATATAACATTGCTAAAAAAAATTAAAGAAAATCTAAGTTGGGGGAAAGACATTCAATGCTCATGGATAAGAAGGTTAAATGTAATTAAGATGTCATTTCTACCCAAACAGATTCAATGTAGTTCCAATCAAAATTCCATCAACCTATTTTGAAGACTTGGAAAAGCTAGTTACCAAATTCATCTGGAAGGGAAAAAGACCTCAAATAGCTAAAAGCACCCTAAAAACAAAAAAAAGAAGTGGGAGGATTAACACTCTCTGATTTTAAAACTTATTATAGACTTCTCGGAAGATGGCAGAATAGAATAGGTTGAGTTCACCCCTGCTCCAAAGAACAACTATAGCAGGGACAGAAAAAAGATTGGGAGAGTGAGTCCAAGGTGTAACTGACCTGACAGGGTCTTCTACACTACATAGGGAGGTCTTGGTTGAAAAAGCAGGATTGAGATGCAGAAAACCAGAGACAGGCCAGCTAGTGCAAACTGGATATCAATAACCAGAATAATGAAAGAGGACCCTTACCTTACATGCTATAAAAAAAAATTAGCTCAAATTGGATTAAACACTTAAACATAAGACCCAGTACCATAAAGCTTCTAGAAGAAAATATAGGAAATATCTTCATGACCTAGTAATAGGAGGCAGCTTCATAAGTTTTACATCCAAAGCACAAGCAACAAAATAAAAAATAGAAAATGGAACACCTCAAAATCAAATGCTTTTGTGCCTCAAAAGACTGTGTCAAAAGGTGAAGAGCCAGCCAACTCAATTGGAGAAAATATTTGGAAATCATACATTGGATAAAGGTGTGCTATCCTGTATATACACAAAAAACATACAACTCAAAAACAAAAGAACAAGCAACCCATTTATAAAATGGCTTAAAGATATGAATAGACATTTTTTGAAGAGCAAATATAAATGGTTAGAAGCACATGAAGAGATGCTCATTTTCATTAGCTATAAGGCAAATATAAGACCAACACTACAATGAGATACCACCTGATAACCTAAAAGAACGGCTGCTATTGAACAAACAGGAAACCACAAATGTTGGAGAGGATGTGAAGAAATTGGGACACTTATGCACTGTTGGTACGATTGTGCAGCTGCTATGGAAGACAGTCTGGCAGTTCCTCAGAAAACTAAATATTGAGTTACCCTATGACTTGGCAATACCCCTATTTAGTATATACCCAGAAGAGCTGAAAGCAGTGACACAAACAGAGATTTGCACACTGATATTCATAGTAACTATTTACAATCATCAAAAAATGGAAACAACCCAAGTGCCCATCAACAGATGAGTGGGTTAACAAAATGAGGTATATACATATGATGGAATATTATGCAGCACTAGGACAAAATGACATCCTGAACCACATGACAAGATCTATGAGCCTTGAGGACATAATGCTGAGTGAAATAAGTTAGACACAAAAGGTCAGATACTGTATGATCCCACTTTTATGATTATAGTAAAGATAAACTCAGAGGCTTATAATACAGAATATAGGGGATCTAGAGATACGTAGAAGCTTGAGATGGGTGAACAATTAGCTAATGAACTTGAACTTAACTGTAAGGAAATAGATAGAAGGGGAGATGATTCACTAGTGGGTCTATAAGTAATATTACCATACTGAAGGTTAACACATTGAAAGGGGTTGTATAGACTCATGTGTCCCACTGATTAACACTACAAATATTAAATAAATTTTTGCATGAACTACTGTAAAAGTATGAATCTTGTACAAAGACTATATAATTTCAAGGTATACGGGGAAAACTGCTATTGCATGCTATGGGCAATGTTTAACAGAAAAAATCAATAATACTACAGCAATACCAGGAGTACATAATGGGGGGCAGGGATAAAAGTTAGGGGGATTTGAATTTTCTGTTTGGTGAGGGTGTGTTTGTGAGCTATCTTTCTCTTGGGGACAACAAAATTATCTAAAATTGAGAGTGTTGGTGGACTGTTGACTTTGGACATTATACATGATGCCCAGTAGAAGGAAGTGGCTGAAAGATGCACTGACTGAGAAGTAGATTGGCAAATGATGGTGTACACATATGATTGAACATTGTGCTGCCACAAGAAGGAGAAACGTTGTGAGGCATGCAACAATGTGAATAAATCTGTGGGACATTTGATGAGGTAAGATAAGCCAGAAACAAAAACGCAAACACTGTATGATATCATTTAGAAAATACTTATAAGAAAACTGGGTCCTAGATTGCAAGCTCTTGCAGCAGTCACATTTAGTCTGGGGTAGTAATTTTTATTTCTGGGTTTTGAGGAGCTGTTTTATATATGTATAACCTGGTATTTAGATAAAGGAATGTAGCTGACAGGTTGGGATTAAGGTAATGCAGAAAATAGGGATCAGGAAGACATTGTCTGTATTTTATAATTTCACCTACTCTTTTTTGTCTAGAACCTAAATTTTCTGTAGCACATAATCTAACTCAGCCTATCTGGATAGATCTTTTAAACAATCCAAAAACAGGGATCTTAGAATAAGAATGAGAGCCTTTAATCTTATATAGTTTAATGCAATGCCTGGATACATATCACAGTATATTAAGCAGATAATCAAAACAATATTGGCAAAGTCCCTTGGGGGATGGGAGAAAAAATATGGAACTATTAAGCTTTACCACTGGGGAAATCCCGTATACTGTGTCAAACGTTAGGAATACCCAAATCAATAGGCCAAGCTGTTGACCTTTAAGCTTGCTCTTGTGAAGTTTATATATGTAACAGAGAAGCTTAAGCTAGCTATAGGTATGCCTAAGAGTCACCTCTAGAGGACCTCTTTTGTTGCTCAGATGTGGCCTCTTTCTCTCTTTAAGGCCAACTCTGCAAGTGAAGCCATTGTCCTTCCCCCTACATGGAACATGACATCCAGGGGTGAAAGTCTCCCTGGTGACATGGGAGATGACTCTCAGGGATAAGCCTTGCCCTGGCACCATGGGATCAACAATGCCATCCTGACCAAAAGGGGGAAAACAGCTGTAACAAATAATGTGTCAGTGGCTGAGATAGTTCAATTAGAGTTGAGAGGCTACTCTGGAGGTCACACTTACACAAGCTTCAGCTAGACATTGCTACCTATCATAAATTGCCAAACCCCAACTAAAACCATTCCTGCCAATCCTAAAGAATATCTAGGGCATATTATAAGATTCTACAAAGGTTCTATGCACTAGGGTAACTTTCCAGAAACCTACAACCTCCAGATGGGTCACTGGACCAGATAAATTCTGAAATGCAGAGGCTCCAGCCTTTCCAGAACATCAACTAGTTCCATCCCCCATCCCATATTTTCAACTGCCCCTTCTAACATAAAAAACTACAACAGGCATAGTCCAAATACCCCTAAAGAGTGGGAGAAAGATCAAAGGCAATGGGGGCTTATACAGAGAAGGTAGGGTTTAACAGATGACTATGACTGCTGAATCATTATACTGATATTTCTTTTGGTCTCTAGTACTGTAGAGGAGCTAAAAGTAAAAACCTAAAATTGTGGAATTGTAACCCATACCAAATTCTGAAATCTGTTCCACAACTAATTGTTGCGATGTACTTTGAAATTCATTGCTTTTTTGTATACTATTTTTCACATAGACATACAAAAAAAATCAGAAAAAAGAGGAGAAGTATAACAGAGAAGATAGGGTTTAACAAATGAATATGACTGCTGAGTAATTATATTGATATTTCTTTTGGTCTCCAGTGTCTTGGAGCAGCTAAAAGACAAAATGAAAAGTCATGGAACTGTAACCCATACTAAACTTTAATATCTGTTCTAAAACTACTTGTTAAAATGTACTTAGGGGTGGGCTACAGTGGCTCAGCAGGCAAGAATGCTCACCTGCCATGCCAGAGGACCTGGGTTCGATTCCCGGTGCCTGCCCATGTTAGAAAAAAAAATGTACTTGGAAATTTTTAGCTTTTTTGTATATGTGTTTTATTTCACAACTCAAAAAACGTTAAAAAAAAAAAACAGTATGGAAGATCAAGAAAAGCCCAGAGAGTATTGAAAAACAACAACAAAAATAACAACAAAGGCTTGCCTTATCACAGAGCAAGGTCGTAATAAATATATTGTAAAAGCTGTTGGGTTGTGCAATATTGGTGCAGGATATACAAATAGATCAGTGTTACAAAGCACAAAATCAGAAACAGACCATGCATGTTGGGAAACTTGATATATGATGGGAGGCACTACACTTACATAAAATAACTCTAGAAGAATTAAAGTTCTGAATATGAAAAGCAAAACTTATAAGTTTTAGAACAACATCTGAGAATATCCTTCTGAAGTTAGGGTAAGGAAGGATTTCTTATGCAAGACACAAAAAGATCAAATAATAAAGGAAGAGATGGATAAATTAGAATATTAAGGCTTTATGTTTCTATGCAGCAAATAATGTATAATAAAAGAGAAAAACAGTCCATTGTTTTTATGAGATATATTGAGAAAATATTTTCAATAAGCACAATATTCATAGCATAGATCTGAAGAACTTCTAAAATCAATGGAAAAACGAACTACAAAAATGCACACAAGAAGAAACTCAAACTGGCAATAAATGTGGAAAAGTAGCAACCTAACTAGTAAGAAGGAAAATACAAGTAAAAACGTCAGTGATATAACAACTCACAGAGACCATATTGATGCCTTTTTAAGGTCAACAATATCAAATATTGAGGATTATGTAAAGGAATGGGACTGTCTACACTTAGGAGAGATTTTAGGGAAGTCTCAGTGTTGCATAGCTTAAGACCCATCTTTTAGTTTCCTTGGCTGCTCAAGCAAATACCATGGAAAAGGATGGCCTAAACAATGGGGATTTAATGGTTCATGGTTTTGTCGCTAGAGGAAAAGTCCAGATCAAGGCATCATCCAAGCAATGCTTTCTTCCCAAAGACTGGCAATGCACACTGCAGCTTTTCCTGGCCTCTCCCTTCTTTTCGTGGTTCCATTGACCTTCTGCTCCTGCTTCCTATGTCTTTCCCTTTCTTTATCTGAATTTCATCCACTTATAAAGGACTCCAGTAATAGGATTAGGACCCATCCTGATTGGGCTGGGTCACATCTAAACTGAAATAACTTCATCAAAAGGTCCTAGTTACAATGGATTCACACCCACAGGAATGGATTAAGTTTAAGAACATGTTTTTTTCTGGGGTACATACAACACCAAACCACCACCATCCATTCTGATTCTGGGCACCAATTCGAGAGAAATTCTGGCACATGTGCAAAGGAGAAAATGGAAGAGTGTGCATTGCAGCATTATTTTTAATAGTGAAAACTTCAGTAACACCTCAATGTGCATTAGCAGGAAAATGGGTAAATACTCTATGGCTTATTCATATGCTGAAATACTGATCAGAAATTTAAATGAAGAAACACTAATGACAAATATCAACATGGGGAAATCTTTCTAAAATGTTGTGGAAATATATAGATTGCAGCAGGATAAGTAAATGATAAAATTGCTAGTACTTACAGCTGGAATAGCACTACAGGAACACATTCCAACAGCTATACCAACTCAATTAGAATATGTAAAATAGACTACAAATATCCTGCTGTTTTTAAAGTAGATTATGTATTTATTAAATATACTGACTCAATTAAGCAACCAGTCTAAAGGTTTAAATGGACTCATAGCCTCAATTTATTTGATTTTATAAAACTATGTTCCTACATTGTGCACTATTTGGGAGAAAGAGGACAGTCTTATGATTGTTTTAAAATATCCTAAGGCAAAACTCTTGGCTTACATTTCCATGTAAATTTATTCCCAAAAGGACATTAACTGCAATACAGGAAGGAAGAGTCAATGCTTCATAAAAATCATATTTACTTAACTGGCATAAAAGTTGAGAAAGCAAGTAGCTGGTTAGATAGGCCACAATTTCTAATTTGTTGGTTTGAGGAATAAAAATTTTTTAAAGTAACAGGAATACTTTGCCAGGAAATAATGTATATGTGTTACATATTCTTGATAATATTTTGATAGTATGAGGGAAACATTTTCTAATGTATGAGCATAATTCTATATTACATGAGGAAACTGATAGTTGAATAAAATGATTTTTTAGAACATTAAAAGTAATATCATACCTCTATTGTAGGGTGCTTTAAGAAGTTGCCTAATATTTCCAGTTTGCATAAAAGTCAGAATTAAATAGTGAGAAATTTGGTGGCAGTACCTTCTGGGTGTTTGGGAATGTCACTACATTTTGTGTCTTATTCTAAACTTTCAGCTCCTACATTCTCTTTAGTCAGTTTGAAAGTGCTTTAGGGACTTATTTCCCACAGGCTTAGCACATGTGTTCAGTTGTAGATTTTATTACCACCATAAGGCATCCGAATTCATGAAAGATCAATGTATAAGTATGAATGGCACTAACTTACTGTGGTTAAATGCATATGCTCATATGACTATCAATGACATTTCTCACTTTGAATATGAATTTATTATCCAAAACTTGCTAAATGAGCATGTGATAGAGCAAAATAAGGGGAATTGTCCTAAAGCTTTGTCCATCCAGGCCTTTGACAATGTAGGATTATCCATCATTAATCATTACAGAATAAACACATAGCCAGAATGCCCTGCTTCTCAGATTTGGATTCTTGCTGCAGCTTTTATTTATTAAGCATCTTATAGTAATTCACAAAGATGTTTTCCTAAATCTTTGCAAGAACCCTGTGAACCAACTACACATAAAGCTCCTATTTTTCAGAAGAGCAAATTGAGTTTCTGGGATATTAAATTATTGGTCCAAGGTCACATTCCCAGTAGTTAACCCTGCTGTTATTAAAAAAATATTTTTATCGATAAATTTCCACATACATGCAGTCCATATATGGTGTTCAATAAATAGCTCACAATATCATCACATAGTTGTGTATCCATCACTATGATCATTTTTTACAATATTTCCATCACTCCAGAAAAATAAATAAAAATTAAAACAAAAAAGAAAAACCATATATCCCATGCCCCTTACCCCTCCTTCTCATTGACCACTAGTATTTCCATCTACCCATTTGATTTTACCCCTTATCCCCCCTTTATTTATTTATTTTTATCTATGTATTTTTACTCATCTGTCCATACCCTGGATAAAAGGAGCATCAGACACAAGGTTTTCACAATTACACAGTCACATTGTAAAAGTTATATCTTTATACAATCATCTCCAAAAATCAAGGCTACTGGAATACAGCTCAACAATTTCAGGTACTTCCCTCCAGCCACTCCATTACACCATAAACTAAAAAGGGATATCTGTATAATGCATAATAATAACCTCAGGATATCCTCTTGACTCTGTTTGAAACCTCTCAGCCAATGATACTTTATTTTGTCTTATTTCTCTCTCCCCTCTTTTGGTCAAGAAAGCTTTCTTAATCCCATGATGCTGAGTCCTAGGTTATCCTGGGAGTTCTGTCCCATATTGCCAGGGAGGTTTATATCACTGGGAGTCATGTCGCACATAGAGGAGAGGGCAGTGTGTTCATGCTGCCTTCTGAACAGCATGAAGGCAGCTGTTCAGAGAGAGAGACCACATCTGAGTACAAAAGAGGTTCCCTGGGGGTGACTCTCTTAGGCATAATTTTAAGTAGGCTTAGCCCATCCTTTGCAGCAATAAGTTTCATAGGGGTGAACCCCAAGATTGAGGGCTCACCCTATTGATTTGGTTGTCCCCACTGCTGATATAAGAAATTCTCCAAATGGGAGTGTTGAGTATTTCCCCCTTTCTACCCAGTACCCCCAGGGGACTTTGCAAATGCTTCTTTATTCACTGCCCAAATTATTCTGAAATATATTGGAACACCACACTAGCCTTGACAAACCAACAAAATCTCATGCCCCAGCCAATATTCCATATACTTATCGTGTTCAAATAAACTGACCATGCAGGTTAAATTAGGTAATGTGCTACCCAAAATGTAAATTTTGCATCAAATAAACATCTCTCCCTTTGGTCTCACACAGAAGTTGAAGTTTTAAAATATGGATGATATCATCCTTTACCCAGTATTTTGCTCTACCTTTGTCCTATCCAGATTAGCTTCTTTCATATCTCTAGTTGAAATCTGATCTCTTTTTCAATTTTTTAAACAATTTCCAGTATGGGGTACTGCTGACTTTTACAGCTTCAGAGTTCTAACTCTGAGTCTCAGGTTTCAACCCTGCTCTTTTGATAATGCCAGTAGATCTCAAAAGTTTTTGTTTCAGGATCCCTTTATGCTATTAAAATTTATCGCAGATCCTAAAAGGCTTTTGTTTATGTGGGTTATATATACACTGATTTTTACCATGTCAGAAGAAGAACAGAGACATGTTACAAATATTTATAGACTCAATTGAAAATAAGAATAGTATTTTTGCTGTATCATTATATGATAACATAAAGAATATACTTCTAAGAAAAGTAATTATTTTCCAAAACAAAATATAGTTGGTGAGAAGAGTGGTGCTGTTGTACATTTGGGCAGATCTCTTTAAAACCTGACTTAGAAGACAGCTGGGTTTTCATATTTGCTTCTGCTTTCTGTCTGCTGCAATACATTGTTTTGCTTGAAGTATATGAAGTAAATACTTGTGGGAATGATAGAACACTGATACACCAAGACTTTTGACTAGTTTTTAGAGTTGCTTTCTTTTGGGATAGATCAAAGCATAAAAGTCTAATAACCTCCCTGGGGAAAAGTATGGAAAGAAAGGAAAATGTACTTTGCTGGTGATTTATCCTCTCCAGAGAGCAGGGTTAGAAATAGTGGAAAGTGTTTCTATCTGGCAGTGAGCATTCAAGATAATTTTCATTTATAAGAGCCATGAAAAAAACAAAGCATGCAAGATTTAAAGGGTGAATATACATCTTGTCAGTCTGTTTCACCAGCCAGCAGTTAGTCTTGAAACTTGCCTTTTGCCCAATTGTCTGGAATCCTGCTGTGGGCCTCAGGCTTTCGATTCCTCGACAATGTTAGCTTGAAAGTGTGTTTTTCTCCCTATGTCACTCAGATAAAGGCTTCGATTTTCTACCTTCATTTTTGAGTGGAAAGTTGGCCCTCTTTCATTATCCCACCAGCCTGCAGTCTTCTTTATGTTTCCCTCCAGCCCTGGACTAATCTTGAGTGCAGTCTGCACAGCACAGCAATTACACGGACTTTTCAGATCTCAGCTTGGCTGATCAAAGTATAACAGGAAAGGGCAGCTTCTACAATTCAGCTTGTTAATGTGATTTGGAACCTCCAACCTGGACAATAATGTACCATTTTGTAAAATGATCATGGGTAGTATAAATAATAATCTTGAAATAGTTTTTGAAAACCATCAAATCAAGAAAACTTCAATCAGGATTATTATTATACAACAAAGGCATATTAGAACCAAGATCACTTAAATACTCTGGTATTCTTTGCAAAAAAAGCTATGAAAGTAATAAAATTGACTTTTGGGAAACTATTTCTTTAGTATTGAGTAAATTATATGGTAGGAATCTCCAGAGGGCTGTAATTTACAGTCACAACCAAGGCAAGTTAACGTGAAGCTGTATGAAGAAAATAAAAACACTCAGCAAGTCAGGGAGACAGGCTTTTCCTTTACAGAGCAGTACATAAAAGTCATGCAATTAGGCTGATCAGAGCAGTTCTATAGAAAACACACTCTAGGAAGTCCCTGCAAGATTTTATAAAGACTACAGGAACAGCAAGTTTTGAAGAAGAAAAAGTGCTGGCACCTAATTGTTGGCAAGATAAATGCCATTTCTACAGTGCGAGATCCCCAAATAAGGATTCATTAGACCCATTCGTTAGACCATGAATTTGAAGGTACATGATTATTTTGTTCACACAACAGTATACCAAGTTAAGAAGTGACTAAATTACTCAATGAATGACCAGTGAGAAGGTAGATTATGTAAAGTACTTTGTCTTTGGTTAAGTTCTATCTATCTCCTGCCTACTCCTGTTAATTATCCTTCAGATTTCTGCTGAATATCATTTCTTCAGCAAGTCTTCTTTGGGACCCCACAATCTCATCCCACATTCCTAATCATATGATAATTCTATTATTATATATTAAATACTTGGTTTATTTGTTTACTGTCTATCTTACCCATTTGCCTGCAAATTACATGAGGACATGGGACTTAATAATTATTTACTGAATGAGAAAAAAGATGAATAAATGCATAAGTCAGTGTGTAAATAGAGGCAGGGGCTCTAATCCCCTTTCTGCCAATAATCCTAATATGATCTTGGGTTCTAACAGCCTCTTTGGTCCTATCTTATGTCATCTATTATTCTTTGGCCAACAAGTTCTTCAAAAATACCTGGGCAAAATAGCTTAGATCATCAACTCTCATAATCATTTTTCTGGGTCCAACATATCTTCTTTTCTAGCTATTGGGTTTCTTGCTAGGGGCCAGCCACTAGTTCCCTAAAAGCTGCCTGTACATTTTATTCTTGCAACGTGAGTTCTTTCTCCAAATGACATTGTTTTATCTTTCAGAGAAACCATATGCTTATTTAGATTATTATTTAATTGGCTGTAGTTACTGACATTTATGCTTTACATTCCTTTGGCTGTATTCCTGACATTCCATGTCAAGTATTTCAAAATCAATTGAAGATTTAAAAAGAAAGAAAGAAAGGAAGGAAGGAAAGAAAACACAAGAAGAGGAGGGGAGCTGCATTTAAAGGAATTCTTCTCTGTAATGTCTAATATTTATCATATATAATATAAATAACATTTGATTCATTAATTTGGAAGCTTTGGGTTTTTGATTTTTTCAAACATATCTCATTTGTGTAGCACTTATTATGTATTATCTCCACAAATTATATATGACTTATTATTAATGACTTATTATAATGACATTATTTTATCTTTTTATGCTTACGCAGTTGATCATAAATTCTGTAGCTCCGCTAAACACCAAGAACCTTATAAGTAACCAATAATTGCTTTAATAATAATTTTTTAGTCATTTGAAAAATGATGGCTTAGAAAAATCTCATTTTATAACACATAACGAATTCGAAAAACATTCTAAAAGAATGGTTGAAAATTTCACATTATCCATGTTTTTTTCAAAGATTTATTTTCCTTTATTATTTTTCACTTATTGTGTTTGACCACTGAAGAAAAATTCATGTAACTCAAAAAAACATAGATAGATACCTGAATATAACTTTTTTTTTTTTCGCATTGGCAGGCACCAGAAATTGAACCCGGGTCTCCAGCATGGCAGGCAAGAATTCTACCACTGAGCCACTGTCACACTGTCCCCAAATATGACTTTTTAAATTACTTTAAAATTTAATTATTTTGAGTGACATCAGTGAAATTGTGGGACATTCTCTCCTCCAAAAGTTTATGTCAATTTGAGCAGAATTTATTTGAGGGAAATTACTGAATCTTGGTGAAAACAATGAGGTTTGTGACACTAAAATTTGCCTTTTCAAATCCCCCACCCTTCAGATCCACAGTAGACTTGAAAACCAACATCCCTTAGGCATGGTGAAAATCAGCAGCCTGGCAACACTGGGGGCAGAATGGATTTGGGCCCTTCAAAGCTTCATTTTCCCCCAAACTGTCATTTATTGAACTGTCTGGTGGTTTTCTGGAAGACGCTACTCTCAAAGCTATCTTTATTTTATCTGACCCAGAACATGCCCAGTGCAAGAAGCCTTTCTCCCCAATGACATTTGTCAGAAACAACCAGGGCCAATTTTTTGATACATCAACTGCTGGAGATCGTGAGTGGTAATTAGGGAAAACAATAGATTCACCAAAACTTAAAATGAAAATCTGGGAAATAACATCCACAGGGGCTTTGAAAATCTCCAACATGTTCCCCAAAATTTAGAAGGACACTCATGTGTGTAAGGCATGTGGATCTGAGAGCTGTGTGCATGCTCAGGAAATACTTGAGAAGCCCCTAAAGTCTCACCTTGGGCTGACACTGAGACTGTATAAGCAGGAATGCTAAGACAGAGTTGTCACTACCTGGCTGAGTGTTGAAGGCATGCCCCAACAAACACATAGAGCCCTTCAACAAAGACTGAGAAGTTTATTGGCTTTGGAAGATTAAAGAAATCTTCATCCAATCATTAGCCTACCAGTATGTTAATGAAGAAGAGATTTCAGTGACCAAATAAATTGGTTTAGAAAAGTCACTAAACAACAAACAACAACAAAAATAACAAAAGCAATAAGCAGCAACAACAATAAATTTTGGGAAGGATTAAGTATTTGATTTCCAGGTTTACCACATTAAAATATTTAAAATGTCCAGTTTTTAAGAAAAAATTATAAGTTAAATAATAAAGAAGAAGTGCACAGGGGGAAAAGAAATCAATTAAACTGTCCCTAAGAAGCACATTCATTGCACTTACTCGATAAAGATTTTAAGTCAGCCATTTTAAACATGTTCAAAGAACCAAAGAAAACCATACTTAAATAACTAAAAAAAATCATGAGGATGATGTCTCATCAAAAAGAGAGGATCTTTATTAATAGAAATTATAAAATTTTTATTGATATAGAAATTAGAAAAAGGCACCAAATAGAAATTCTGTAGTTGTAAGTACAATAATTGAAGTGTAAATTCCAATAGAGAAGCTCAACAGCAGATTTGAGAAGGCAAAGAAAAAAAAAAATCAGTGAACTTGATAGTAGGTCAACTGAGGCTTTCCAATCTAAATAGCAGAGACAGAAAACAATGAACAAAAATAAAGAGAATTTCAGAAACCTGCTGATACCACCAGGCACAACAACATACACATAATTGGTTGAGTCCCAGAAGAAGAGGAGAAAAAGAGGCAGAAAGAATATTTGAAGAGCTAACGACCAACAACTTCCCATTTTGAGTAAAAACATTAATTTCTTTGGCCAAGAAGCTCAAACAACACCAAGTATGATTAATGCAGAGCAATATATACCTAGACACAGTGTAGTCAAATTGTTTGAATACCAAAGACAAGAAGAGAAACCTGAAGGCAGCAAGAGAAAAATAACTCATCCCATCCAGAATGCCTCAAAAAGATTAGCAATGATTTCTCCTCAAAGAAATGAAAGAGAGATTAAGACTTTCTCAGATAAATGAAAGTGAGAAGAGTTCATCTCTATCATATCTACTCTACAAGAAGTACTAAAGGGATGAAATGAAAAGACATCAAACGGTAATTTAAATCCACATAAAGAAACAATAAGCACCAGTAAAAATAAGAACACAGGTAAATATAAAACAATAAAAGACAGTGTAAAGGGTATTTTTGTTTGTAGTAATTTTTTCTCCTTTTAAAAACATTTTAAATATTGTGTAAGGGACTGAGGAAAGAGAGAAATGGCCTCTGGTGTCTCTCAAGTTCATCTGAATGAACAAAATATTTATTGTTTCCAATTAAATAGTTTTAGCATCTGGTGGTTGCTTTTATGGTCTCTGAGTCTCTGAAGAACCCCAATGGGGAAAGGGGCCCTAAAGCTCCAATAACTAAGGGAACTGAGGAGCAATAATGGGAAGGAAAATGATTTAAAGGGGTTGGGAGGAAGGTTGGATGTGGTGGAAGGAAGGAAAGAGGAGTCTGGGATGTTGGGTAAGTAGAGGTCTTAGTTGAGCCACTTTGGGAGAGCTCAAATTTCCCTCTGAGGCCAGTGAAGTTCTGGGCAATTTTTAGTGACTTTACATCATGGAGAAAGACAGTAGACAGAGTTCACTCTGTAGGGAGGAAGGATATAATCAATGACAGTCTACAGAGGAGAATCAAAAGACTGAGAATTCGCCATAGTGAATGCAGGTGCCAAAACATAGACCAAAATTTAAATTAGATCTCAACAAACAGTGAAGACAATCAAAGAAGATAGAGACCTCACAGAAGATCCAGGAAGTGTCCTGATCAAAGGAAGGAATCAGGATTAAATTTTCAATCAAAAGAGTCAAGATTTCCACTTGGGAAGTCTCTAGTTTAAACAGAGGGGAACCAGGAAGAGTCCCACTCAGTGGAAGAGGTTAGGAATGAAATCCCCACTCAAAAGAGCCAAGACTTTTCTATCCAGGAAGCTTTTCACTCAAACCTAGAGTTAGGGAGTAGACCTCCATTCAGTGAGATACCAGTATACAAAATAAAACAAAACAAAGCAAAAAAAAAAAACACTTTTGGAGAAAATCAAAGTCAAGTCCTTACCATGCTTCAACAGTTACACTGTTTGGAGCATTGGATCAGGAGTTGAATAATTACCAGGCCCCAGAAATCCAAGCAGGAGGGCAATGGGGGTGGGGTGCACTTGTATCCATCTGGTTGAGAGGTCTCAAGTCCAGTGGAGGTTCAGATCCCAGTGAGTCATGGTACTACTAGCAACTGTCAAAGAAAAAGCTTCAGGGGACAATGTGAAACAGGTAAGCAGGACTTTAGGGAAGACATAGCAGAACTCAACTCTGTGGAAACAAAGCACAGCAGGCTTTTAAGGGCTGAGGATGGGTTAGAGGATGGTGGAGGGTTTTGATCACTATTAATATTATTAATAGTTTTCTTATCAGATGTATCTTCTTGCAAAACAAGAATTTGGTCTTCATTCTTTTAAAATGACAATGTTTTCTTAGATTATTTGCTTTTAGTGAAAACCTATAAAAGATTTTTAACCATTTGAATAATCTGCCTATGTGATAAAGATTCTGTGTCTTATCAGACCAATATACTTATTGATACATATGTTGACCATCTTCTTCTTTATTGTTTTAGACAATGCTTCCTCACTTCAAAAAAAAATGTTTTAAAAAAATGTAATTGTTGATCCCAAAGAGCTTTAGTTTACATAGGTTCTATCTGTCAAATATTTACCATATCAATCAACACGGAAGAATCCTAAAAATATTTAATTATTTAAATTACACATAATGCTAAACCCATTCCATGTCAATATAAATAGCATGTTTCAATAAAATGCTGTAATTTCCAAAAAAATAATAATAACCAAATCAAAAATTCAAGAATGTAAAATGGAGGGTAAATGTGTGGCAGGGGAATTTTTCTTGGTAAAAAATTTAAATAATGCAACTCTCCAATGCCTCATTTTCAAAACCAAAGTCTGGTTTCACAGCCTTGTGTATAATTATTGGATGGCTTATTGAATGCAAGAGGAGTAATTAGGTGATTAGGGGGTGAGTGCGCAAGTGAGTGAAGGGGCTTTTACATGTCCAATCCCTGGAATCTTGCCTTGGTGACTATGCAGGTGTTTGGCAGCTTTCTTTTTGTTGAGCTCTCCTACTGGGGTCAAATTCACGGATGCTTTACAAGTTGTATGACCCTGGTAATTTAATGTAAGCAGTGTTCATTGACAGTGACTGAATTTGGAGCCCTTAATAATAATATGAATAAAAATGGAGAACAATAAAAAAACTGCATAAAATAATAATAAAACTTTGCTGATGGGCTTATAATATATATGATATAATTCTTATGGCAATAATAGAACAAAGGAGTTGGGAGGGAATGGAACAATGCAGAAGAAAGATTTTGCATTCTATTAAAATTTAGTTGGTATTAATCTGAACTACATTTTAAAAAATTAAGATGTCAATTGTAATCCCTGGGGTAAGCACCAAGAATTAACTAAAAAGTATATTGTAAAAGAAATGACAGAGAAATTGTAAATGGCATACTAAAAAAATCTCTATTTAACACAAATAAAGTAGGAATGGAGTTACAGTGAAACAATAGTTTCTTGGTGTTTTTTTTTTTTGCATGGGCAGGCACCCCCAATCAAACCCAGGTCTTTAGCATGGCAGGCAAAACACTGCCTGCTGAGCCACATGGACCATCCTACAGGGAAACAGTAAAGTCATAAGATATATAGATAGGGCAGTACAATGGTGGCTCAGTGGCAGAATTCTCACCTGCCATGCTGGAGACCTTTGTTCAATTCCTGGAGCCTGCCCATGCCAAAAAAAAAAAAAAGATATATAGATAGCAAATAGCAAAATGACAATGTGAACAGTTCCACCTAATCAGTAACTACACTAAATGTAAATGGATTAAACACTCCAATAAAATAATAGAGATTGACAAATTGGATTATAATTAAAAAAAAAACATGACCCAACTATATATAACACCAGAGAGTATATTTTAGATTCAAAGATACATACAGACTGAAAGCAAAGGAAGGAAAAGACATGCCATCCAAACAGTAACCACAAGAGAGCTGGAGTGATTATACTAATATTAGACAAAATAGACATTAACATGAAAATTGTTACTAGGACAAAGGAAGACATCTCATAAAAAACTAAAGCATCTTTGATTCCTGGCCTATGCACTTCCCCAAAAACCAAACAAGCAAACAAACAAAAAACAATCAAAAAAAATTCAAAAAGAAAAAAAAACCAAAAGCATCAGTTTATCAGGAAGATATAAACATGCACCTAACAAGAGAGATACCAAATACAGGAAGCAAAACCTATCAGAATTGAAAGGAGAATTAGCTTGTCTAGTTCAACAATAATAATTGGACTTGGATATTCAACTTTCAACAATGGACAGAACAATTAGTTGAAGAGAAATGGGAGCTAGAAGACTTGAACAAAACTAATTCCATCTATACCTGGTAGACATCTATAGAACATGCCACCCAACAAAAGCAGACTATACATTCTTCTTCTTTTTTTCATGCAACTTTCTAAAGTTGCATGAACTTTCTGCATAATGCAAGCCCTCAAAAAATTGGGTATAAACTTAGAATTGTTCCTCTCCACAGAAATCTTTAATAAAAGGTGAAATATTTATATGATCTGTAGAGAAACTATAGTATACACATTCTTCTTAAGTACACATGGAACATTCTCCAAGATAAACTATACATTAGGTCACATTTTATGGTATGTGAATTATATCTCAATTTAAAAAGAAAAGAAACTTTAAAATTAAAATGCAAATGCTAAATAGGGAAATATTAAGCTATATATTATGTAACTACTCAAAATTGTTAAAGGATGCTTTAAAAATCAAAGATAAAAAAAGAAAAAATCAAAGATAAATCAATTTACATCAACAGAAAATAGAAACTAGACAAAAAATGAATACAACATATGAAGGTAAGTAAAGATAAGTAAAAACCAAATACAAACAGCAATGAGCATATGAGAAAATTTCAAATTTACTAATAATCCAAGAAATATAAATGTTAAACTTAAAATATTTTGACTACCAAATTATCAGAGATTCTTTGAAGATGCCAATTTTGTGTTGTATTGACAAGTGTGCTGTGAAGCAGACTCTCTGATGTTTCTAACAGGGATCTTAATGGGCACAACTCTATAGGACAATTAGGCAATATCTATAAAATAATTTTAATAATTAACATATCCAATAATTTTTTTCTATAAGTGAATACTATAGAGACAATCAGTGTGTACACATTTATAGTGTAAAAATTTTTATCTCAGTAATAGATTAATAGTCCCAGATTGGACATGATATAACTTTCTCATAGAAGAAAATGCTAAATTGTGACACATGTATACAATAGCATGATATGTAGCCATTTAAAATAACATATCTGAAGAATATTTACTGGCTTGGGAAATTACTCAAAATACATTAAGTGGAAAAAGCAGGATACAAAATTACATAGGCAGAATAAATCCAATAATAAAGTTCCATAGATGCTTAATAAATTACTAGGGAAAATATATGTTTATGGTAGTTATCTGTATTTTTCTATAGTTTTCTGAATTTTCTTAAATGCACAAGTGTCAATATTTTATTTAGAACAAATGCTAATGAAAATCCCAGAATTGTTTCTTCTTTCTATACTAATTGTTGATTAGCTTTAAGCTAGTGAAACATTTGTCATCTAGCCTTCTGCTGGGTGAGTCTCAGTTTGGTGAATTTCAGTCTACAAAGGAAATTTTCTCCACATATTGATCAGGCTGACCCTGGATTAGCCTTGCTAAGATCGATTTTAAGTGTTGTTAAGGCTGATACTTGACCTGTGGGACCAACTTCAGCCTGTCTACCTTATTCTCCACCAAATAATATCCCTGAACACGTGCTAACATGAGATACTTGTTAATACCAAAGCAAGTACTTTTGAACACTTCCTCCTTAAGAAAAATGAAGAAACAACATGAAAGTGTTACTTTAGCAAAACGGTTGATTTCTCTCATCTTGTGTTCACAGTATTATATTCTCAGATTGTAAAATGTATAGGATGCAAATAACTCTGCCAGTGATCAATTAGTCCCATTGATTGACTAAAATTATATATATTCATAGACACACAAATATGTGTTCTAGGGCAAAGATTAGGAGTTACTCACAGGAAATATGACTGGGTTAATGTGAAATTGGTTGCCTTCTAGAATGTCACAATAATGTTATTATATCATGGAATAAATGAAATTTGGAATCTTAATCCAATATTGGCATATATTTTTCTATATATGATGAAAAGCCTTTAATGCTATCATTGCTGCTTTCTTTTCCCAAGGTTCGTGAACATCTGAAGGGCTTTCAAACCAGTGCTAAGTGGTAAGGTTTCCACTTGATGGGACTCAGCCTTTTTAGGTTAGTTCCATAGTGGATTAAAAAATAAGTATGAGTGATAATGTAAAATAGAAAGAGAGGGATAGTATTGAAAACCTTTCTTCTTGATAAATCTATCATCTAAATTAATTCTGTTGAGTCCTAATCAGAGGGAGTAGACAAGATCCTTCAAATCTTGACCCCTGCTTCCTCTGCAGTCTCTTTCCCACACTGCCCAGTGTCTCCATCCATCCTTTGGCTTCCACTCTTCAGTTAGATCCCACAGTCACATGTCCATATCACTTGTTGCCATGAACAGACCAAGTTATGCTGGGTTGCAAACTGAAACTGTTCTTGGCACATCAACTAATGATATTTTTAATAGCCAAATTCTGGGGACATAGCAATTCCTTCACTTGATGAGGTACATTGTGCATTTTAACTCCTTGAAATTTTCTTTTGCTTTGACTTCAGTGACTGTACTTTCTCATCATTGGTCATTTCTCTGTTTCCACCCTTTAAGTGTTGGTGTTGGCAGGATTCAATACTTAGCTTTTTTTTCTTTCTACATATACTCTCAGAGATGGTGGCCCATCTGCAGCCATGACTCTAACTTCCACCTGATAACTTTCAAATCTGTATTTCTAGCCCACACTACTTCACCCAGCTGCCTAAAAAATACTGAATTATTAGAAGACTATAGTCAATATATCAAAAACTAAGCTCATTTTCTTCACCTCTAATACCTTTTCTTCTGTATTTCCTGATTCTGTGAATTGTGCAACAGTCCACTGCATTGCCAAAGCAAGAAATCTGGGATGCATTCAGAGTTTTCCTTCTTCTTCAAACTATCATAAGTAATCAAGACCCAGGAACTGCTAATTCTTCTCCACCTCCCCATCTTCAGCTCTTGCTGCCTTTGACTTCCCTCTTCTCCTCTACGTGTGCCCTACCCTCCAGCCATATTGCAGTGCTTTTAGGAAAGCTTGCTTCTCTCCAAACAGTCCTTTTCCTCTCATGGCTCTGTTCCTTTACATGGTGTTCTCTTTTTATGGAATGCCTTTTGTCATGGTCAAGTTCATGTGTCAACTTGGCCAGGTGGTGGTGCCCAGTTGACTGGTTGGGCAAGTGCTGCCCTGTCTGTTGCTATGAGGACAGTTCATGGACTTAAATCATGACCACGTTGACTGCTTCCACAACTGACTGCATTAGCAATCAGTTCAGAGGAGTGTCTTCTGCAGTGAGTGACACTTGATCTAATCACCAGAAGGCTTTTAAGGAGGATTCAGAAGAGACAATCACTCTTCTTGCTTCAGCTAGCCAGCCTCTCCTGAGAGTTTGTTGAGGACCCTCATTGGAGCTGCAAACTCACCACCTGCCCTACAGACCTTGGACTCTACATCCCCATGATTACAAGAGTCATTTTTATAGATTTCATATTTACAGATATCTCCTGCTGATTCTGTTTCTCTAGAGAATCCTAGTTGATACACCCTTGTCCCCTACTTATCTTTCTGGGAAGCTTCTGCTCATCTTTTAATACCAACTCCACCCCACCACATTTATGAGACCTTCTATCTTCCCCTAGACCAGAGTTAGGATGTTTCCTTCCCACGTCAGACCTGTGTTCTGATACCCCCTTCCCCTCTCCTGAGAGCTGGCCATTAGGACCTCTCTTGATTTGGATCTTCACTTGCATCTATTCTCTCATAATGGGCTCCAGGGGGCAGAGATCAGAATCTAGGCCAATTGCTAACACAAAGCCAGAGTAGAAATGTAAACAGAACAAAAACAGACAAAAGCAATAGCTTAACATGACAGAAGCACACTAAAGGCACAACAGTAAAGAAATTGAATCATAGTTTAAACCCCACATTCTTCACTGGCCCTGGCCTTCCTTTTTCCCATATGAGAGTAAGGGAAAAAATAATCTTTTCATCTATCACTTCTGGAAATTTTCCTAAAGAAAAAGTAAAATGAAACAATATAATAACTTTTGGGGGGAATGTCTTTCTCCACAGAAATCAGGACAGGAGGCTATAGCTACATATGAAAACACATTCCAGTAATTGCTAGGACATTAAATTGCCTTCATGGTCAGTCAACATCATCACCATTATCATCCTCTTTACTGTTATATGGAAAACCCTGGCTGCAGGAATTCAACCTAGTTAACAATGCAGTGCCATGTACCCTCAATTTGAGCGTAAGAAAATTACAGCTGGCAAAGTTTTTGAAAACATTGCAAGAAAAAAAAATGCTTTTTTCTCACTATATTAAAAAATAATAATAAAGTAGCTACTTAAATGTGGTTTAATTGCCTTTAGTGGAAAGACCGGACTATACAATCACACAGGACTTGCCTGCTTGTCACCAGGACATTTTTCTCTTGGAAATGCTTTCAGGGTGGTTCAGAGAGCAGGGTTGAGGTGGGGAGAACACCTAGCCCTCTTTTGAGACACTCCCTCTGCTCAGCTCTGCCAGATCCCTGAGTTCTGAAACTTCTCTGGCCCCACCCTGCACCATGAGATTAATATTTCCAGAAGGAATGCTTAAGATGTAATCAAATGAAAGTAAACACAATTCCACAAATGCATAGATGTGGACATATTTGTAAAGCCCAGTCTAAAGCCTAGACACATTGGGAAGCAGAGCTTTGGGGCATACAGCCTCTAGCTCCTTTTCTATTGCAGATTTTTGTTTGTTTGTTTTTGAGTAAGGTTGGTTGCCTTGTTATTTCAAGCATAGATTGCATCCCAGCCTTTGTAGAAAAGCAAAACAAAACCGAACAAAAATGATTTCTAATTCTTGCTAGCATTAGTTCACTGTGTAAGATTAGCATATACTGCAGTTATTTTTCCTAACCAAGAAGCACAGACTGTCTGCCTAATCATGAAGCCTTAGGCACATGTACGTAATCACTGTTGTATCAGATGATCTTATTAGCCTTAGGTTACAGAGAAAATATAGCCACCATGAATCTGTAGCTGTTGATAACCTGCCAATCTTTCTATTATAGACTAAAGCCAGTTTAAGTTTCAAGTACTGCAATCAGCACATCTAATCAGTGAATAGGCTTTGAAAGAAAGTTACCAGCTAGGATTGGAAGCAAGGCCAGGAATAAGTTACTGGATGTAAAATCCATCTTTTCTGGTTATAGCTGCCACACTATGATAGCTTGAAACTACAGTTCCCCTGAGAGGTCTAAATTCAATTCTGGCTTAACAATACATTTTTTTTTTTGGCAGAGTTACCTGTCTATTATATAATTTGAGCCTCAGTACAATCTTCTGTGGTTGTAAAGTTATCTCAATTCCCATGGCACAGATAATGAAATTGAGACACAAAAAATAGCTGGGGTTCACACGAAGTTATTAACTATGCCAGAATTAGATTCCAGCTCCCCTGAATCTTTGTCTGGAGCCCTTCCCACATGCTGATATTCAATATTCAACTAAAGCACAGGGATATGGTGGCCCAGTGCAGCACAGTCCTGGGCTGGTTCGCTGAGGACAAAAGAAAAGGAAGACTGGAAATGTGGTCATCTATTTACTCAAAAATGATTACAAACATTAATGGAGCACATTCCGTGGGTGAGCACATACTACATACTGCGTGGGAATTATACGAGGCTTCCTGCTTCTAGGGAATTTGTCACTTCATCTGGTTAAAAGATTCTAGCAAAGGAGATCACTAACCTCCAGGGCAGGGGTCTTACCGTGTGGAGGGAGCATGAGTACACGGAACAGCAGCCCTGGGGTCACAGCTCACTCTCTGGTTTGCAGGTGTCAGGGTGGCTGGCTAAAGCAGGACTCCCCCAGGCCCTGGATGGAGCAGAGTTTACTCTAGAGAAGGGACAGAGCAAGGTCAGCCTCACCAGTGGGTGTCAGGCCCCCTTGGCCAGCAGGTCTTTATCTGCAGCTGGGGCAGGGAGATGGTCTAAGCCCACCTGGGCTTGTGTCATAGTGGAGGGGCCCTGTTATCTTCCCAGGAGGAATTGGTAAACCATGGTGGCTGAGGTAGGCCAGCCCAGCACCATAAAGCATACATACCTTCTCCAGACTGCCCTAGGGAATATGTAGATATCCTGGGGGCAAATGGGGAAGGAACGTGCCAGCAGTCCACTCTGCTATGGAATGTTATTTTACCTCTAGGCACCATAGAGAAGGGAGTCTGCATGCATTTATCATCTAGTCGGAGCCAGGCTAACCCAGTCCCCAGCACAGGGCTTATCTGTGAGGTCACAAGGAAAGGTGGCAGTTTGGGCCCACATCAGCCCCTACCACAATAAGTGATTCATGCAAAGTATCAGATGAGTTGTGCAGCTGAGAGGGGCTGTGGATGTGCAAAGAAAGCCCTTCATGGGGAGAGATGGTTTTGGAGAAAATGAGGCTCTGCTCTTCCATGATGAGTGAACAGAAGGAGGGCAGGTGGGAGGATCTAGGGGAAAGGAGAAAGAACCTCCAAGGGAAGCATAATTTTTCTTAAAAGTTAAAGTGAGAATAGACTTGCTGGCAAAAATGAATAGACCACTTTGCTTAAAGCAGCTAATTTAGATCCCAAGATGGAATTTTAAGAACCTGGGTGAATCAGGTATTATTTCCAATTGCCAGATGATTGAATCAAATTGCTTCATTTTGTAAGTTTTGTCACTCTAACAGTAAGGACCAATAAACTTTTTCTCAAGAATTGATAAAAGTCTAGCTAAAACTAAAAATTAACAGCATTGCTTTTTGGAAGGAATATGCAATAGAAATAATAAGACATCTAACATAGACATTATAATAATATGCATGGAAGTGTTTTCATTATTTTATTTGTTCCTAGAGTATTTTAAGCCACAACCTCTTTTTAAATTCATAAGCTAATTTTGTGGGGTTTTTTGTTTTTACTTTTTATTTTGAAATATTTTCAAACTCACAGGCCAGTTACAAAAATAAAACAAACCCCATATGAAGAACTCCAACAACCGCTATGTCCCCTACCCCAGATACTCAGTCACCAATTTTAACATTTCACCACATTTGCCATATTCTTTTCTTTTCTTTTCTCTTTCTTTCCTTCTTTCCTTCTTTCTCT